>JANHZT010006863.1:49149-60729 GCA_032468215.1 Stegonotus admiraltiensis | reverse complement strand
GGGACTCGAACTTGCAGTAATTGCAAGCAGCAGATGTTAATAACAGACTACCAGTCTGTTGAGCCACCAGAGCTCCTAATAGCAGTTGATTGGTCTTGAAGACCTTGCATTTAATAGCCTGTGGCTGTGATAGTATGCATTTAGTTTATTAATATGTTCTTCTGTTTGGAGGCATCTTTGTCTATGAAGACAGTACTCATGTAGTGGATTTTGGAGATATAATATAGAAGTCCAAAAAAGAAAAAAATAGGACCTGCTAAACTTGAAGACTTGGAATTAAGTAGTAAAAGCAAGACTTATTCAAAGGAGGATACAGCAGTTTTTCCTTAGTATCGGCTCCAGTAAAGCTCACATAAATAGGACTTAAAGCTTGCCCTTTGCCCCACAAATATATACTTTTTGCTGTTTTGGGAAATTTGTCACACATGGATAATCTTGTCCAAGTAAGTAAGGAGACTTGCTGGCCATTTAAGAAGTTAGTTCAATGCTGTTGTATCTTCTAACTTGCCATGGGACTTTAAAGCAAATACGTGAAGATCCCTTTGATGTGAAGACACACAGATATTCTCAACACAGTAGAAGTGAACTCAATATACAGTACTTTAGGCACTGCAAATTTGAATAGAGTAAAACTCATGCAACGGATTAGGCTATGTACTTTGCCATCCTGCTATAGTCCTTTTCTTCTTTTGATCTAGGACAGGAAGATGCGCTAGGTATCTCCACTTTATTCCCTGGAACATGCACAGAAAACCTCCACCTCCACCAGGAACTTTGTCTTTTCTAATCTAATAAATAATCTAATAAATAATAGTACTTGCATTCAAGTAAAAGTTGATAAAAGTGCCCTGGCATCATTCTTGTTCAGGGTGCAGACTCAATTGAAGATTTAGAAGGTGGCATGAGATTTTATAGGTAGGGCTATCAGTTAATATCCTTGAGTTAATATCCTGGTGACTTTCTTAATTAAAAATCTGTTTTAAAAAGTATAATTGTAAGAAATGCAGATAAATCAGTAGTACAAGGATTTACATAAAGACGTCATAGCAAAAAGATAGCATAGTTGCATTCTTTTTGAATAAGAATGATTGAAATGAAGAATGATGTAGCTGAAATGTATGAGCACAAAGTGGCATAGCAATTGAGTCTAAATTACTTTATGTGCTCCATAGAAGCCAGACTTTTCCTGAATACTTCATTGTACAATCAATATGCATGCACAACAAGTCATACAAGGGCTCTTCCATACAGCTGTGTTACTTGTGCATTCCTCTCGTTCTTGAGTCATCAGAAAAATGTGCTGGCATAATTTGTGGTACCCTGGTGGCTGAACTCTTAATTTGCCTTAGAAATAAAATGTTCCCTCCTGTTTCATTCTGATTGTCTTCCACCCCACTATCCTGTTATCAGGACTTTCTTTGGATAAAGGTTTACTAGTCTGGTTAGGAGAGGGACTCTTATATAACTCTTGTTAATTTCACTCCGTTTTCCAGATATTCAAGCTGGATAGCAGTGCTGATAGCAAATGTTTGTAATCAGTTGCACCTGGAGATATCCCATTGTGTGCACCACGGGTGTCAAACACGGTCACGTCACGTGATGTTTCGTCACGTATTGTGACATTTTTTGTCTTTTTGCAGAGCTGGGGTGGGCGTGGCCTATGCCTGATGCATCTGGCCCACGGTTCGCTGGTTTGACAGGCCTTGTGTGTACAAAATGGTACCAAGAAGAGGCAGAATGACACTAGTTCCGCCCCCCAAAATTAAAACAAGAGAAAGCATGAAGATTAAAAACCCCATATTAGAAGAAGCAATAGTAAACCTTTAATCCACTTAGATGAGACAGAACCTGCACTCTTTTCTAGTTTAACCAACACCTTTTTTTTTATAAAGAGCTCACAGGTTTATTAGTTTTTTTTTAAAAAAAAGAACATTAAATGAATCTGTTGTTCCTCCAGAAGACCAGCTGTATCAATGTTTATAAGGAACCCATGTAATGCCTGAAGAATGCAGGAGCAAAGTCAGGCATTATAGGGACACACATCTTTGCAGAAACCAGGTGTCCGGTTTCTCCACTAGCTCAAGCCAAATGGCCATGCTGGGCAGTGACCAGCAACCAGAGGGGAGAGGGCGTGGCAGCAGGAACTTCAACAATTCATAAACGCTTGGCAGGCATATTCTCTAAAAACAGTAAGACATTTTTGTGTTGCAATTAGCAGGACTTTAAGATGACCCTAAAGAGGTTTTACAGTAGCTGAGGTTAAACCTTGGAGTTTCTTATAGAACTTTTCTGGTTGTGAATATTAATGCAAAAGAGGAATGGCTATATAATACTACCAGTCAAGGAGTTAAATATGCTGAAAAGCTACAGTGTTAATTTCCTTCTATATCTCTTAACTGATACTACTACTACTTCTCCTCCTTTTTAGAGCTTCTGGCAAACTGTTCAAGTATGGGCTGCCAACACCATTGTGTCCCAACTCTGAGTGGACCAACATGCTATTGTAACAGTTCCTCCCAGGTAGCTGAAGATGGGAAAAGTTGCAAAGGTGAGTGGAAAATGAACAAATAGGCTACATTTACTGGGTTTCCTTAAACTTCATTCATAAACTCTCCCTCCTTCCTTCATGGGTAAGAACAATGATAGATTGGTTGTTGCAATTTCTAAGAAGCTTATTCAGAGATTTTTTTCCCTATCACAACCCATCTTTACAAATGTGAGATGCAATTGACTTCTGTGGAAGAAATAATGGACTGAAGATGTTCCACAAAGAGCAGAGCCGATGACCGTGGCAGAAGGAAGAACCAGCAAGTACACTGCCTCTTCAGTAATTCCTCTCTGGATAAGGAGAGAACTTCAGATTGCCCACAAGTGCTTCATACAGCTGCCACCTGCTCCTTTGGGTTTAGAGCTCTCAAACCATAGTTGACATGGTTTCACATACTTCCTTTTCTAATCACTTTGGGTAATTGCTTGTTAACTGCTTTTCAGCTGTTAGGAATCTTTAGGTTGACAGATTCTATAGCACCAAGTGAATTTCCTTCAATTCTTAGCAAAATTTAACTATATTTAAAGTCTTTTTTTTTTAAATAAATAGCAAAAGGGTGATCCAAAATTTTGATTTTAGAAAGTTATAAATGTATTAAGAGGACAGATAATTTTGAAATACAATTTTGGAATGAATTATAAATAATCATTTCCATGGGGAAATGCTTTTGTTTTGAACCATAACAAAATAAGACTTTAAAAATAGAGAACTAGACAGAATTAAAGATTACAGTCAGTGGTGGGTTTCAAAATTTTTTACTACCGGTTCTGTGGGTGTGGCTTGGTGGGTGTGGCTTGGTGGGCGTGGCAGGAGAAGGATACTGTAAAATCTCCATTCCCACTCCACTCCAGGGGAAGGATACTGTAAAATCTCCATTCCCTCCCCAATCGAGGGGAAGGTTACTGCAAAATTCCCATTTCCTCCCAATCAGCTGGGCAGAGAATAGATGGGGGCGGGGCCAGTCAGAATTTTAATACCGGTTCTCCGAACTACTCAAAATTTCCGCTACTGGTTCTCCAGAACAGGTCAGAACCTGCTGAAACCCACCTCTGATTACAGTTAAAGGAGAAGATCGCTCAGTCAACTTGCAAATACAGAATGAAACAAAATATTTTAATATTGGACACACTGAAGGATATGTGTGAACATTGGACCCAAAAGTTAATTTTAAGAGTGTCTACCTTTATAGGCTATGTTTAAAAATGTTATGGAAGAAGAACAAAATTGACAAGATTTATCTGACAAGAATAAAACTGATTTGAAAGTGGATTTAAAAATGACAAGATGCAAGAAAGAAAAATGAAAAATAAAACTATCACTTTAAAAGTGATAACGAGCACCTTGAATTGCACAAAGAAAGTAATGGAGAACCAGAATATAGCAAGAGCACTAGCACTTACACTTATATACCACTTGATAGTGCTTTGCTGTAATCTCTGGGTGGATTACAATGTCAGCATATTGTCTCCATTTTACCCGTCCTCATTTTACCAACCTTAGACAGATGGAATGCTGAGTCAACCTTGAGCTGGTCGGAATCGAGCTCTTGGCTATGGGCACAGTCAGTCTGCAATTCTGCCTTCTAACCATTGTGCCACCATGGCTCCTACATTATACTGAGATACAACATGGGTGAATGTATGAACACCCAATATAACCCATGCCATTGCATTCTGGAGTAGTTGTAACTTTCAAGGGGCCTTCAAAGGCAGCCCATGTAAAGGGCATTGCAGTAATCCAGCTAGAAGGTAACTAAGGCATGAATAACCATGAGCAAGGCCTCCCAGTCCAAGGAAAGTCACAGTTGACACACAAGACAAATCTGTGCAAACCCCACCCTCACCCTCAGCTGCCACCTGCTCCTTGAGCAGGAACTGTGAGTCCAGGGGGAACCCCAAATTGCACACCAGCTCAGCCAGCGGAACCCATGTATAGTCAAGGATGATAAGTAGCTTGTTGCTGTAGGGGAATTGGAGCAAGGTGTGTGTGCCATCTTGATATTCTGCAGGAAAGGTTGGATATAAATCTAACAGGCAAAGCCTATTGCTGCTGCTGCTGCTTCTGCTTCTGCTTCTGCTTCTGCTGCTACTACTACTACTACTACTACTACTACTACTACTACTCCTCCTCAGCATTTTTACTTTGAATTTCTCTTCCACTAGGCACTTTTGTTAGTTGGTTTTTTATTTTATTTTTATTCTTTGTGTAAGATGCTTTGGATTGAATGGTGTGTAAATTGTAGTAAATACAGTAGCTAAAGTAAGTATTTCTCTCCTGACATTCTTTAATTATCCTTTTTTGCTTAATTCCAACAGACTTTGATGAGTGTTCTATTTACGGTACCTGTAGCCAAACCTGCACTAACCATGATGGCTCCTACATATGCAGTTGTGTTGAGGGATATCTGCTCCAGCCTGATCACAAATCTTGCAAAGCCAAGAATGGTACATCATTTATTTTTATTCCTGGTTAAATATCTTGTGGGCCATGGCTGCCACTTTGTTTTTTAAGTGCCAAAGCTCCATTTGATAGCTCAATTTCTCACAAATATACGTATGTCTGGTGAAAACGCAGCTATTGGTTTTTATTGGTTTCTGTAGCAAAAATTACTACACAATTTTTTAAAAAAAAATTTCAGAAACTTTGAAAATGTTAATAACATGAAATGCTCTGTACTCGTAAAATCTTGAATTTTACTCCCTTGAATGAAGTTGGCTTGCTAGTTATTTGCTGTTTTTATAAGAAGCTCAAGTACCCAATTTGTGCTTCTTTTGCATTCTTTTGTGCATTCTTTTTCATTTGTGATAGGAAGCACATCAGCGTGAGAATCTGTTCCTGTGATAGTAGATTTCTTTTTCTGATCTTCCTTGCTTAAAAGTCTCCACATAGATTTGGTTGGTCTTCTTTATGTTACTGAAAAGAACTCATCCTGTATACATATTGTTGGTCTTTGTTACTTTGAGGTTTCCTTTACAAGTACCTTTGAGAAGTTTATCCTCTGTGTATCTTTGAAGAAAGATGTGGCCTTCACTTTGACCATCCTTCTCTTTTGGTTCTTTTCTTCTCAGAACCAGTAGAACGACCACCCATTCTACTCATTGCCAATTCTCAGAACATCATGGCTACCTACCTGAATGGTGGGCCTGTCTCTAACATCAGCCCAACTAGCACCAAACAAACTACTGCCATGGATTTCAACTACATAGAAGACACAGTCTGCTGGGTTCATGTTGGTGACAGTTCCCCCCAGACGGTTCTCAAATGTGCCAAAATCCCTAACCTCAAAGGGTTTGTTGAGGAATGGACTATCAGCATCTCTCTCAACTTGCATCGTAAGTAGCATTTTATTCTGTTTCAATACCACCAAATAGAATTACAGTTTGTTCTTATGGAGAGATATCTGATGCTTAAGGTACAAAGGGCTGGTTGACTTTAAAGAAAGAGGTAATATGGTTGATTTTAAAAAAATATGGTTTGTGTGTGTGTGTGTGTGTTTGTGTGAGTGTGTGTGTAATAGTTGTTGGTTTATGCCAGTTGTTGTAGATTTTCTGATTTTCTGATTCTAGCATATGGCTGTGGAAGAAAAATATTTTGGATATAGTAACCCCACAGCCTCCTTTACCTGCTCCTGATCTTCCTACAGAAATCCTCCTTCTCACTCTTTCTATTGCTGGACAGATCTGAAGAAGGATCTCTTAGCAAATTCACTCTGTCAATCTCCAACTGAGAACAGGGAACACCATAGAATCCTATGTCTCCTATACTACCTGACCAATAACCATAGGATTGTATCTCCTTGGTTGGCAAAACTTTTGATGTTTATTTTATCACAACTGAAATGAATCAGAGAAGCAAAAGAGGAAGCATTTGGGAAATATTTGTTCATAGACCTCAAGTTATTTCCATATTTATGTTTTATAATGAAGAAATCTCCCCTAAAAAGATTGGAAAACAGTCCTTAGGGGATGAATATTCTTAATTAAAAAGAATTCTTAATCTTTTTAATTTATCAAAATGTGCTGGCCTTTATTTTTAATCTAAAACTCGTACCTGATTAAACCGCAGAGCAGTATTTAGGTTGAGGATTAAGAAAATCTAAGTGGAGAACCAAGGAAATAACTGTAGCACAGTGGAAACTCCATAACTTTTAATCTAGAGCTGGGATTAGGGAATTGTAGATCTTCACAGGTCTACCTTGATGAAAATAATTACCAATTCAGCTTCTCAATCATGCCTGAGTAAATTTACTTGTGCTCTCAGTCTCATTCTCTGACTAAAGTATATAATATGATCTGGGATATAAAAGGACACATTTTTAGATTATTATTTTGTTAAATGATACAAATAAGAGACGGACTAAAGAGAATATCTAGTAGAATTGAAAAGAAATATAAACTGATTTTCAGAGTAAATATACTCTGAATGAGATCTTCCAAAATGTATGTATGAAAAGATCACTCAGTGGCCCAGTATTAAAAAAAGGCTGACAAAAAAATTACCAAATGGTCCCCAACCTTTCTGGCTTGATGGCCAGCGGTGTTGGCATGGGGGAGGGGGAGGCGGAGGGGAAGGGGAAGGGGATGATTTTGTGCGTCTGTGGCTTTCACAAATGCAGCTTTGCGCTCACCCACCACTTCTGCAACCTAGTTGCAAACGGGCTGTGGCCCGGCACTGGGTAACGGACAAGGGGTTGAGGACCCCTGTTCTATACTATATCTCCAGGGATTGGATGAAGTCTTTGGGTTCTTCATTTTATTCATTTTTTTAATTTTAGTTGTATTTATTTTTAGTTATTGGTAACATTTCTTCTTGAAAAAAATGTGCACAGATTTGATGGTCCCTGAATCTTAAGCAAAAAGGCCGCCATACCGGTATCTTCTTTGACAATTCTGACATTTGTAGACCATAAGTGGATACCAAACTGTGGACTGGTGTATACATACTCTGAATGTGGTATGCTTACTTGCTAGGTCTGTAATGCCCTGCAATTTAAATCCATTTAAGAATGGGTAAAAATAAAAGTGCTGAGCCACCACAGATGCCTGAAATTTCTTTTTGCAGTTATTGCATTGGGAAGTGAAATTTTTTGGGTCAAGACAACTTTCTTACACCACATCCAGGAAAACTCATAGCATCCTATAATTTATCGTAAAAAAAAAAGCTTTGTTGGATAGAAAAAGAAGCAAGAGGCAGAAGATTAAAATAGGTTCTTAAAGGAATAGATAGAAGCCCAATTCAGTGTCTTGGTTTTTAAATGGAGTTTGGCATGTGATACACTGTGCCTTCTTTCGACAATGCAACTTTTTTGTCTGAAGTTCCCAAATACATGAGATTTGGGAGACACTTGGACAGGAGTGAGTTCATAAGTCCCAGGGGGAAAAGAAGCCAAGTTAGATTTTTGGTTTTTTTCATGAACCAAGATTCTGATAGATTGATTGCTCCTTGCGTAGAGACCCTCTCTGATCCATACTTAAAGTGCAGTTACATTCTCATTGCTTCATTGTCACATTGTATTAGGAAGTCAGTGGCCTAGAAGAATTGATAGTAAAGTTATTCCTCCTAAATCCATCCACAGAAAAAGTCAAAGATATACCCGCAAAACTGTATACCTATTCTAATGCTGTGGTGTGTATTAGTATCCCATGCCAGGTCTGGCATCTAATCCACCAATGTTCTACTCTTGTATATTCCATACAAGAAAATGTACCACACTTAGATTAAACTAGTTTATGTTGCCTTCCTCTTAATAGTAGAATAGTTTAGGAATGTGGCCACATTTCAGAAAATTTTGGAAAACTCTGCCTAAATTGTTGGTCAGTCGTTTTCCAGGAAATCTATGGCAAAGCTAAGACTTGCATTTTCTGAATTATTCTTTGTATACATGATTTTAAAATAAAAGATATGTACTTTTTCATTGATGTGTTGCATACTCTCTTCCTCCAGTGACATTCTTGTCCCTTTCTGTTTAGCCTTGTCCTCCCCCCCGCTCCCGCCAGGAAATTGTGTAATTTCAGAGACATCCCTTATTAATGTTCGGGTTGCTCAAATGACATCCATGCATTGTTTTTGCTTATTACTGAGTTTAGTGCTGAATAACCTTTGGCAAAATAGACTCTCTTTCTCAACTTGGGAAGTAGTGATTGAGCAATAAAATCTCAAGCCATTTGGAAATCAGGATGATTCATATAGAATAAGACATGCAGATTGTGGTTGTGTCTTCTGGGCTCTGATGCTGTAAGGAAATATTGCTAATTATTTGTGGCTTGATCTTTTTCATAGCAGGCAGGCAAGGAAGGAGCCTTAACAAAAGAGGAATCTCTGCTATTGCCAATAACTGTGGCTTAAATAGACCAGAATTCTGTATGTACTGTTCTCTTCACCCTGTTCCATTCACTTCTGTAGCTTAGCTTTGTGGGGATAGAAACTGAAGGCCATGTGGATTTCTTTCAATAGGTTATATTTCTCCCATTCACTCAATTTCTGTGGTGGCTTTCTGTCAGATGAGAGACCACCTGGGAATCTCTTCTTGTAAATGGGATAGATCTTGGGTCCAGCTGAGCAAGATTCATGTTTTAATGCCTGTGGAATTTCTGCAGAAATTTGTCAGTATGCTTGTATTCTAAGAGCTCGGTATTGATTTATGTTAACACAATTTGCCCTTTCCTAGTTCCTGCTTTGAAGATTCTCCTTGGATTTGTTTCTTCAAATGAAACAGACATGGTGGTTTCAAGTTACAAAACTATTATGTTGGGCTGTAAATATGCCCCTTGGTTCTTTAGATATTGTACCATTTTAAGAATTGGTAGCAAGTTTTCAGATTTATTCTTCAATTTTAGAAGAAATAGGAATAAGACAGAAATATACCCATCTCTCCCCATTCTTCTGCCAAGCAAAAATAACCTGGATCCTTTAAATCTGAAAGAAGAGATGGAAATGACACACTTTTAGCTCCTTAAGCTGGTTAGTCACAAAATATTGAAAAAGGTCATTGAATGGTAATAATAAGTTGCAGATGACCAGGATAAATACAAATATGTCCTTCAGACAATTAACATTTGTCCTGTGTGTGGTATCAACAGGATATCGGCTGTGCTGTGCTGTTGCCTAGCATCTTGAGATATTGAAAGGATAGGTTGAGTGTTTAAGAGAACAGTTACAAGCATGCTTCCTGATCGAGGAATAACTAGCTATTTTCTTATTTATTTGGAATTATCCCCCCCACCCCCCAAGCTGCTAACTGATGTTAAAGTGGAACAGAGCATTTGGGTGGGGAAAACATGTACAGGTCTTCCCAAAATTTCATCTATTTCTACACTGTATTCCTGAATGGATACGTCATAACAGAACCCTGAAACAGGAAGGCTGCAATAGCATTAGATGTGAGTCTTTGCAATTCATTTGTGACGTTATAGTACGAAATGCAGTTGGAAGAATGTGTAAATGCTAAGCTTTTTTAAAAAAGAATAATATATGATGTTCCATGATTATCTCTACGTAAGTGGTATCGAGCTCCATCTTCACGATCTTTATTCCTTCAAGTAACGGTTCAAATGTTCTTTTGTTCTTGAGAAAAGGACAAATACAAAACAGCAACAGCTGGATGAGAGGGAGACTATTAACAAAGAAAGAGGAAGAAATACAGAATTTTTTAATACTATCTGATCGCTTTTTGATTCATGTTTGGAAGCTGTTTGTCCCAACAATTGGTGCTTGTTAGCTATTGTAGCAAGTAAAGAAAACATTAGTGATAGAGAGAATGAAGTGGGGTAGTTGAGGCCCTGATCAAAAGCCATCAAGTCATCATGTGACATCATTTTGTTATAGAATCTGGCTTTTTGTTACAGTATTTCACTTGAACAGGTCATATTCCATCTATATCTAGGGTGTCCAACCTTGGCAATTTTAAGATTTGTGGACTTCAACTCACAGAATTCTTAAGTGATAAAAGCAGTGCTGCCATACCAGAGAAGAGTGTTGCAGCCAGAAATCTAAGTAAGAAATTGAAATGACATTTTATCTAGATGTATATGTTGAATCTTCCTTTTTGATTGGAAAAGCAAATTCTGTAATACAGAGTTTTGAGAAGTAGGTTCAGAAAATAGCATTACTTTGTTACAGATACATCACTATGCTTTGGAAAGCTGTGAGGATTATTCAGGCCTTGACAAATCAAACACCCTCTGTTTTCAGCCTGGATGACCTCCTGCAGCACTCTGCTGGGCAAAACGGGGGCTGGCAGGGTGTTGCAGGAGGAGTCCGTACCGTCTCTCCCCCCCTCCCCGCCTGTGGCCAGCCCGCAGAGAACTAGAATGCTGATCCAGCCCTCGAAGAAATCCAGTTTGACACCCTTACCCTAAACTATCCCATTTAGAAAGACTTGGCCCGTGTGTGTGTGTGTGTGTGTGTGTGTGTGTTAAATACTGCAAGATGACAAATGTGATGGCCTGCTTCAGTACATCCAAGATTACTGCAAGCAGGTATGGTTTTTATTACAACATTGCATCCTTGTTCTTACAGATTTTGACATTTGTTCGTGGATGCTGCTCAGCAATACTAGAGGTGACAGTGAGCTAGTTTATAGGCAGTGCTAAATCTGCACTGATTTTTTTTAAAAAAGGAAAATACAGAAAATCACAATTTCCCAACTAGTAAATGGTAAATGCTTTGGTCTAAGTAAATTTGGCTAATGTAACTACCAGGCATTATGTTAACATTTCGTCGTCTTATAGTTCCATATTATTACCCAACCCATGCCGTGCTTCCAGAAATTTGTCCACTCATTCTTTGTAGTATTCAAAAACTTTCCCTTACAGATTTATAGCTTGACTTCTCCATCTGTAAAAT
The DNA here is from genome assembly GCA_032468215.1 of Stegonotus admiraltiensis. NCBI lineage: Eukaryota > Metazoa > Chordata > Lepidosauria > Squamata > Colubridae > Stegonotus > Stegonotus admiraltiensis. The sequence goes on along the minus strand of JANHZT010006863.1, from coordinate 49,337 downwards.
TCAAATCCTACCTATGAAAGTACTCTGGGTCTCCTGCTTAAATCGATAGATAGATTGTGACTGAGATATAGTGGCTGTTCTGCCCCAGCTTTGGATTCTCAAAGAATGTGACTTCACAACCACTGTTTAATTCCAAACAAACCCCTTTCAAGAATGCAGGCTTTCCATGCAAAGGGTCCTTATCAAAG
>JANHZT010006862.1:12956-23283 GCA_032468215.1 Stegonotus admiraltiensis | reverse complement strand
TATATACACACACACACACACACACACACACACACTTATACAATTATACATATACATTTATAACTATACATCATATTAATATGAAAGCTCCTGATGCAGCAGCAGTTTCACCCCCTCTCTATTTGAATATATTTCAAAGTAGACAATGGCTGTCATTTAAAACTAAGATCTATATTTTTGTCAAAATCATAAAATAACTGTGGAAAGTTCTTTTATTCGTTCATTTATAGTCTAGTACAAGACAGAATTGTGTAGTTGCACAAGTTAGACATATGCTGTAACTTAAAAGTCCCTCCTGACAGAATGTTATGAATATTCCACAGTTCTGCATCACAGCCAGTGGCTATTGAAATGTCAAGATGATACATAACATGGTATCTTAGCTGGCATTTTCCAGGTCATATAGTTGTAGCAACATCCTTTTCTCCATTCCATCACTGAAGGAGTAGTACATGGAGAATAAAAAGAAACTTAAGGTCCCCCCTCCAAAAAAAGTTTTGTTTTCTGGACAAGGGCAACTCGATTTCATATTTCCAAACTAGAAAATATGAAACTCAGAAACCCTAATATTGTAAACTTGCTCATGGAGAATGCACTAAGAAAACTAATTCCACTGGGCTACTATATCTCTATTACAAAATTTTAGATAACCACTATATGCCAGCAAAGAAGTTCAATTTAACCCTAATACTCTTCTGGAAGTTTGCAGCCCAGATGTGATCACCCTAAATTTCACCTAATTTTAGAGGATAGACATGGATGTATAAAGAAGCACAGTTGGGATGGGGTGGTTTTTTTTTTTTTTGGTTTTTTTGGTTGCTGTCATTTTACTGAAACAAATGGCTGAAATAACATTCCCAGGAGCACAAAATGTGGTTCGCACAAATTTTCCCACAGGAAAAGTAGTTTTTATCTATTTTGTCAAGAAGATGAAAATTCTGAAATTGTCAGAAGGAATTAACATTGCAAACCACAACCAACCTTTGCATTGCAACATGATAATAAAAATGAGAAATCTGATTAGACATGTCAGAATGCCTTCAGGCTGCATTGCTTTCTACTGGGGCCACTTTAGCTATCCTTCCAGGTCTTCTTTTGTCTTTACAAGTTGTCTAAACCTGAAAAATAACTTATGCAAAATGTGGGATGACAGCTCTTGCCAATAAGTTATGATTCAAAGGTCATCCTCCCAGATGGGCAGATGATGGCTGAAATCCTGTAACATGTATGAAAAGAAACAAAAGGCATATTGTGGTTAAACCTCTAAAAAACATCAGGTTTATTGTAGTAGAGAAAGTAATTGTGTCATATTGTAGGGATAACTGATCACCGATGATTATGCGCTGGGATCCAGCTATAGGTATGAGGGCATTCTCCACTATTCTTCTCAAATGGAAACATTCAGAAAAGAATAGATGCAAACAATAGTTGCAAAGAGAGATCTTGAAAAGGAATCCTCCCTATTATTAAGCTTGATTGATTTCTTACGTGCTATGAAGTTGGTGGTTGGGTCTTGGAGATCATGCAGATAGATTTTCTTCGGGAGACTCTATCTGTAACATAAATTATACAGTGTTCTGACCTAGGCTTCCCAAGAGCATGAAGCAGACTCCTTGCCCCGACAAAAAAACCCTCTTTATTAAGTTACTGTGAATTCCTCTCATTCACATCCAGCAAAGTCTTTCAATGGAGAAGCTACAGTCACAGACCTTATCTGGCTTGGAGAGCTGCCAGGCTGATATCTTCAAAACTTGGCAAGAAGTCTCTGAGAGTCACGAACCAATTAAGTGAACCAATTGTCTCCTGCAAAGTCCTCTCCCCTTTCGCTCCTCTTTATTCCCAAGGGAGGGACCATTCACGGTCCACCTGTGGCTTTACTCCCGAGTCAACCCTTGTTCCTTAGCTGTTCCCTTCTCCTGGCAGCTCTGCACATGTGCACACTGGGAACAGGCTCTAGCTGTTCTTCTGCCCCACTGATGTCTGACTCTGAAGACAACTGTCAGACGGCCCTGGCCCCATCTCTGCCTCCACCACAGAGCACTCATCAGAGCCTTCCCCAGGCTCCAGGATTGGCCCATGTTTCTCCCCAATCTCCTCACTGTCTGAGTCTGCAACCAGCTCCGCTGACCACTACTAGGCCACAACATACAGTCATAAAAATTACAAAATCAGTATGGAAGGGCAAGAGCCGAAATTACAGTATTCCCAATGAACAATCTGAACACTTTCATTGAAGAGAAACTTCCATGTCTGTAGGTAATTGGTTCCAGTGTCAAATTACTATTCCTTCCCTCTCTCCAAATATTCAGCTGAAATTTATCTTTCCATAACTTCCGGGAACAATAGACAGTAGAATAGACAATAGAAATGTAAAAATGGAAGCAGTATGCTCCGTCCCATAATTGGGTAGACCGGGTTGCTCTTATAGACTGGTTCCACCGGAGAAAAAAACACTTAATAGACAATAGTATTTGTTCTTCTTCTTCATAGCATCCTTTTGGATAGTTTACAGATGATATTCCGTCCCTATTTAGCCTTCTCTTAATGTTCTACTCCCTATTTCACTTCATAAGGCTTGGCTTCCTCATTGTCCTTTTCTGAAATCAAGGTAAAAAGAAAGAAAAATGTAACTTTTATAGGTTATACTACAGGCTGATACAGATGAAATGGCCAAGATGTACAGAAACTGCAGTAATTTGATACAGTCTGAATTTTCAATCCTGTCTTGAGCTAACAGGAATCTGAAGTATTTTAACAATTCTTGGAAGACCCGCAACTGAATTGGGAAATATGGTTGTTTTTAAAGGATTATAAAGGCATATGGAAATTATGTATATTACCAATATATGTTTCTAGTTTGGATCAGACAGTTTTAACTGGGGAACACAATTGCAGTGGCAGAATGTAAATATTAAGGGGTGAAACTCTGTCTACCATCTTGTTGATTTTTGAACTTTCCCCCTACAAACCCTACTGTCCTTGAGTAAAACTGCCTCAACAGAGAATAGGAGCCAAGCTCTTTGCTAACACCTCTTCCCACTAGACCAGGCAACCAGGGACTGGATAAACTGGGCAGAACTCCCAGTTCCTGCCATACACAACACCCTGATTTGTCATTTGCTCTCTCTCTCTTTTTTTTAAAGGCCAAAGTTTGTAAGAGACACATCTGCTCTTGCAACATAGTTGAATTTTCCAAACTTGGCAATTGTCTGGCAAATTGATTGCTTCATTTAGAACTCCAGAATCATGCATCTTACTCTGCAAACTACAGAATTAACCTTTTTTTAAAAAAAAAACAACTCTATTCCAGTAATCAGGCAGTACCAATGCACACTACCCTTGCCTCTTTGAGAACCAGTTAGAGCAGTACAGACAGCATGGATACATCAAAGTTGTCTCCTGTTCTCAGATTAATTTACCAGCAACAGTGCTTTTTCATCTTCAAAGCTAAGGGCAATGCACCTGGATTATCTTTAGATATTAGAAGCTAAATGCATTCATATTCCAAACCCATTTTCATTGGAATATGTAGCATCACTCTTTCTAATAGCATGCGAAAGAAAGCTACAGGACACAGAAATATTGAGTACTTGGATTTGATAATATTTTGAAAGAACTATTATCCAACATTTTTAGAAGGACAAAAACTATTGCCGTGACTGCAAAAAAGTGGCAAGAACATTTTTACTAGAAAAGCTTAATGTTTATTTTGAAACCAAAGCACACATTATTTCATAACCATTGCCATTTCAATATTATTTGCTTTTTAACATCATTCCAACTTACTCAATCATTTGCCACCATAATTTTTTGTTTTTGAACAAAAAAACCCATACACAAATGGTGCCAGAATGCAAGGGGGAAATAAATAAAATGATTACATTTGCTATACAGCTGCCAAACAAGTCAATAAGTAGGGTACAGCAAAACCAGAACAAAACCCACCACAGCATTATGACACTTTAGCACAAATTTAGGAAACAAACAAGTGGGCTAATGCCTGCTATGTCGTAAATGGTATTCATCTATTGTGCAAGCTGTTGAAAATTTCATATTTTTTCTTAACAATATGAAAAGTCAAGGGGGAGTCAGGTTTGCTCAAGTAGTTTAAAAGAAAATGTAATACCACCTTCCAACCATGTATTTTTATCAAAATATAGAAAGTGAAGACAAGTAGCCATTAGAAGCATTTATAAAGATTGAATGACACAACCCTTTTTTGTGGCTGAATTCCTTTTGAATGCAGGCATGGAATTCAGAACCTCCCAAATGGAAAAAATTCTACATGCTGAACAGGGATGGGTTCCACTTACCTTTACTACCGGTTCGCAGCAGGATCGCGCGCACGTGCTCGCTTCGCATGCACACATCACCAGTGATCACATTGTGCTGGATGGATGGAGCCTCCTGCTGGTTTTACTACCAGTTCTATAGAACCGGACAGCACATCAGACGAAATGATAAATATATATCGGTTTCTTTATTGGGTTACTTTCTATGGGTGAGATTTTCAATGGATGGGAATTTTCACAATGGTGCACTCCTCTGTATTGTGATCATACAGTCCCCCATGGTTGTGTAATCTGCTTTGCTTTGCGTTGTCTCTTTTTTGTTTTTGTCTTAACATGTACATTGCAGATAGTTCCATGCTCTGGGAGGCTGGATAAGTCAAAGTTTGGAAATACAAAGCAGAGACATCATGGTGCGGGGGATGTATCGACTTGTAGATATCAGCTTGCAATTGTGCTGTGGATGTCCTGCATGTTTCTGTGGGCCTTTGTGCCTCTTGACTTCTTTAACCTTCCCTGCACCCTGGGAATGTCCCTGATGCAAAGTAAAAACATTGTTCTTGTTGCGTAGAGAAGATTGAAAAGGAGAGCTGCAGTTGTAGGAGTAAATAATATCAAAATATATTGCAAGTGTGTGTGCAATTATAGAATGGCTGCCATCACACACACTCAGTTTGGTTACAGAATTAACCTGTTCTTTGGAGGGACACAATACAAACCTTTCCCCAAATTTACAGAAACCAAAGTCAGCATGATCAACATGTTATTATGTTTTTAGTTTCGTATGTTGCATCAATACAGTCATAAGAAAGCAACTTAATGGTAAGAAGGCGCAGCCATTGTGGGAAATATTGCCAAGTGCAAATTCACTTAAAGGCATAAGGGAATGCTCCTCCTGAAGACAGAGTAGTAAAGGAGGGGCACAGAGCAACCTGACAAAGCAAGGAATTTGTTGATGTGAAATGTTAGCTGGAGAAGTATAGTTGAGAAAGTCAGTCCCATAGAACCAATGATGATTATTGAGAAAGCATATAGCATTTCCGCAGTAGCAATGAAATATCATACCAAAGACAAATAACAGTCCAAGGGGAGAAAAAGAGAGTGGGATAAAAAAAAAAGTATGAGACTTGAATATATAGATAATTTAGCACTAATTGTGTAATTATTTTATTACATAGTCTAAATCACCACAGAAAAGGTATCCTTCAAGTCTTAAATTTCCCCTAGTGAAGAATAACTCTATGTTTGGAAACACAGTAATTATTTCTGGAAAACAAGTTCTGGGCTGAGTAATTTGAGAATTTTATCTCCTGGGTTCTGCTGCAATATAATTGAGCAAGTGGCAATAAATCTTATACTAATAAAGTTGGTAGATTCCATATTGGGGTGGGGGGACTAAAAATACATAATCCTCTTTGTTACTGAAAGTTGGCATCTTAAAAGGTGCCTGAGAGGGTCAAAGTTTCATCCATCTCACCTAATGATCTATTCTCAGCATCAGCACATGGGATAGTATATGAAAACCAGCAAGAAGGATTTATGAGCTAAGCCACCTTCGGAGATAGTTTTCTTTCCCTTCCCCTTCTGTCTTCTCTCCTCCATTTTATTTATGTTTGCCTTATGCATGAAATCAGGATGATATTCATCCTTTTCAAAAGCCTTGTGTAATGAAAATCCAGACTTGTATGTCATAAGTAGCTTCCATAGATTAATTTTTTTAAAAAAATCTGCATAATCTCTTCACTTAGAATTATCTCTTTGTGGAAATCAATTTTATGTACTAATTGTTTTGAGCATGAAGTTGACACTTTCTAGTAGTTCAATAGTTCAATAAAGGAGCAGTTCAGTGAAAGAATGTGACTAAGTCTGTTAATTGCAGTAACTAGGGCTGGAGAAATATCTTGTTCAATTCTCATTTCTTGAATCAATATGAGATCCAGAATGCAGCCATCCTTGGTATTTGGTAGCAAACTTTTTGATCCAATTCTCTGAATAAAATATGCATATAAAAGAAATTTATGAAGGGTCATTCATAATTCATACTCCTAGAATGACAGAGCTGCTTTGAAGATGAACTGAAAGCCACAAATACTCCTAAAATGACAGAGCTGCTCTGAAGATGAACTGAAAACCACAAATGGTCCAGAATGAGATGGCTAGCAGAATAATCCTGATTTTGCAGTCACCGCATTGGCTCCCAGTAGATTTATGGGCCCCATAAAAAGAAATAACCAGCATATTTTAGGAACCATTTTACCAAATCTGACTCTGATTACCTGGTCCAAACAACTACAGAGGATCTGCTGAAGGTCCCATCTCAAACAAAAGGCAGATGAGATGTGAGCCAGGAGGTAGGCCTTGTTGGTAGTAGCTCCCATTCTTGGAACATAAATTTCCAGCAGTATCTTGATCACAATCTTCCTTCCATTTTACAAACCACTAAATATCATCCTGTTCAAATATGCCTTTGATTTGGGACAACACAGATATTATTTAAGTTATTAAATGAATGTATTATTTTATGGATATAATAGTTTATTACTGTTTTGTAAATGTAGAAATTACTGTAAATTAAAGAAATTCAATTTTCTTCACTTAATAAATATTAAGCCTCAGTCAAGTCATTTGTTTTAGTTTTACACACACATAAATAATAACATGACACAAAACAACACAACATAACAATATGTTAATAGCTGTCATGCCCCCCTCGGAGTCTGAATCTGTGGCAGAAAATGACCTGGAACAAGAACTGACAGCAAGTGAGAGGGCAGCTCCGTTAGCCTTGGAAGAAACTGGGGAAGGGCAGAGTCAGGCCAGGCAAGGCTGTTTGGAATTAGCAAGGCCTGCAGGCAGGGAGGAGAGACAGAGCAAGAACAACCCCCTCCTGATGCAAGAACCACCCCCTCCTGATGCAAGGGCTAAGAGAGTGCAGAGAAGGCGGGATCAGTGCAGGCAGAGAAGGCCATATTTGAGGAGAGTGCCCCGCCCAGCTTCACCAGGAACACCTGGGGAATGAGACTTAAGGAGACACTGTGGGGAGGGGCATTTGTCAGGTACAAATGCTGAATTTCTGAAGTGTTGTATGCCAATGTTTGAAGAGTCCTTGCATTCCTTGTTGGCGTTCTGGACTAATTATCTGGATCTTCTGCTCCCTGAACTCTTTGCTTGGCTCTTCTTTTGCCAAATACATTTGGGATTTATTGCTGTGCAGCCTTGGGGCAGGCAGCGCTGGGATGGACTAATTGCAGCCAGAGGCTGCTTGAGGTTTGTGTGGGGGTTTGTTCTCACTTCTGCTTTAGAACTTGCCAATAACGTGGGAGTGTTTGGGGAGATTTGGAGCAATAAAGGGGCTGTTTGAACTGCCATCTGTTTGTGTTATCTCTGTGCTGTGCCCTGGGTTATCACAATAGAGTTACATTGCATTGGCCATTGACTCTGCTCTCATGGAGCCATATTTAATCGAACATTGTTCCCAGAAGTCTTATTGACTTTCCAGTTTTGTCCATAGCCCTGGGATTTTGTGCTGGTCTTCCTTCTAATATTAATCATGCCTATCCCTGCTAAGCTTTTCCAAATTCAGGCAGCACTGACTAAGTGCTATCGTTTTCTAAAGACACAGGGACAAATAGCAGCTTCATATGGAGCATGATATCAGTCACTATGGGAGATTGTATATGTGTACAGGGAAACAATTCTCTCTTGCTAGAACCAAAGTTTCAAGCAGAAGAACATGACAGTTCCTTTGATCTGAAATCCCATTCATGATTAGCTCAACATTCCATCTGTTGCTCATGTTTAGCTTTTAAAGCCTTTGCATACATATACAAAACAACATTATCCATATATAACAAAAGAATATTAGCAAATTGTGTGTGTGGGGGTGGGGGGAGAGGGGACATAGAGCCTTGAAATCTGCATTTTTCCTAATTCTTTTGCCCAAACACAAGGAAAAGGGAGAATATGTGGAAAGAGGATGATTTTTTTTACACTCCATTAATCAAGAGCTTTTAAAAAATCATTTGGAAGGTCTTTAATTAGTTAAATGTTTCAGCCCTAGAAATAGCTAACTCATTTTCTGTGTTTTTCATTTCACAATACTAGGAGCAGTATCCTTCTAGCTGTGTCCAACGGAAGACGACTGCTACAGCCATTAAAAACAATGCCATAAAAATGTGCCTCCATCTCATAGCAGTTAATTCTACAGTAATACAGTATGTTCTTAGTATTCAATTAGCATTTATGTAACACAGAAAAGGATTACCCTATTAAGCCCAAATTAAGTGCCTCCTTCATTAATTAACATTTCTTATTTCAAGTGCTGCCAACATTTCTCCAAGGAAACAATATTTAAACTAAACGAAATATTCACAAATCAAGAAAGGGACACTTTCCTTTTAGTTTTCTTGATCTCTTAAAGATATGAATTCATGGAAGACTTTGCATGAATTTCTCAAAACCTTTCACTATTTTGGAACGGAGGACTTCAAGACAGTAGCAAAAGTAATAAAACCACAACTGAGGCTTTATGAGTGCTTTCAGTTAAATTTCATTTACAGTTTCATAACTTCTACTGCTCTAAAGAAAGGATGCACATTGAATTTATAACACTCTTATACTAAGGAACATATGGGGTATTTTAATTCCTTTTTTACCACAAATTAATTTTATATTTTCTATTACTTACAGATATTTTTCTCCTGAATAACTATGTAATCTGCACAGGCTGGAGATACCCTGAACACCAAGCACATTTCTAGGTGGATTTTATTTTTTTCTTTTCGTGAATAGATTGTGCTTTGCTCCCCACCATATATACATGTCTTCTAATGATTTGGCATATGACTAGAAACTCCTGTTCTTTAAAATCTAAGTCTTCCATCCTCTGTAATCAACAGCTTATTAAACTGAATACACAACTTTCATTCATTTATTATTAAATGTATAAGCAACATGATGGTGAAAATCAAGGTTCAATATAGCTGGATTGTCAACTTAGGGTTAGGGTTTCTTATACTATCTTATATTTAGTTTCTAAGGAGAAAGACCCAATAATACCTATTTAGTTGACAATCATAGTTTAAATATAGCATGAAATTTAAATTAAAGAAATGCTAGGTATAAAAACAAATTATTTTTCCCAAATAACTGTGCTACAAAACCTAATTATCTAGGCTGAAGTGCAGTATAGGTTCTCAGAAACAAGTGCACAGCAAGCATTTCATGTTGCATTCAGTTGATACTTGTTAGTGTAAGTTGGAGATTCAGCTAGCACAATTCACTGCTTTTGCCGTTTGATAAAGCAAATAGACACACAAAACAGGCATGCAATATATATACATATACATACATACATACATACCAGTGGTGGGTTGCCCCCGGTTTGGACCGGTTCTAAAGAACCAGTAGTAAAACAGGCAGGAGGCTCCGCCCACTGACCCTGACATCATCAGAAGCAATCTGTGCATGCGTAGAAGGCATGTGCATGAGTGAAGCGAGCGCACACGCGTGATCCCATTGCAAACCGGTAATAAAGGTAAGTAGAACCCACCCTTGATACATACATACATACATACATACATACATACATACATATGTATTGTTTTTGTTTTTCTTTCCTGTTCCTTCAGATCGTATTACTGAGAAAAATATATTGTTAAAGGCATGAACCAAGACAATCGTAGTTGACAGAATGAAGATCCTAATAGCAAGTTGCAGACAGAAGCAACAGGATCTTTCCAGAGAAGAGTCTTGAAGCTTTGCAATTCTAAAAGGCATAAGAATGCAAGGCCTTTGGAAAATTTCAAAACTAGACACAATTTAAATGAAGCATGGAACATACTGATGAGTAGAGTTATGATTTGGGAATATTTGTAGCAGAACACAAGATTTGAGAGAAACAACAAAAACTTTGTAAAGTATTTTTCCCCCTGATATATTGAGTCAAGTCAACTTTATTGGTACCCTGTTTCCCCCAAAATAAGACATCCCCTGATAATAAGCCCAATCGGGCTTTTGAGTGCATGCACTAAAATAAG
>JANHZT010006860.1:4838-27304 GCA_032468215.1 Stegonotus admiraltiensis | reverse complement strand
ACCGGTTCTCCGAACTACTCAAAATTTCCACTACCGGTTCTCCAGAACTGGTCAGAACCTGCTGAAATCCACCTCTGTCCTGGTCTCACCAACAAATGGTTTAGGATATGGCAGCAGAAATTTTAAAACAGTGAAGGAATGCTATTAATAAACCTGAAACGTAGTGAAATGAATTTCATAGTTTATGATCATGGAAAAGGGCATCCATGGAAATTGTTAATTCTAAATTATTTTAGAATTCAAATATTTTTATACTATATTTTAATTATATTTATATTTTGTTTATATTTTGTTTGTTTTACAAACAACCCAAGGTGGCAAACATATTAGCAACTAATCAGTAAATATTTTTTTTTGTATTAGAAACTTCTCATAAAATAATTTGCTCTTTCCTTAACCCCTACTAAGGCAACTAAGGAAATGCTCTGAATGGAATTCAGATATACCCTGTTTCTGCCAAAATAAGACATCCCCTGATAATACGCCCAATTGGGCTTTTGAGCACATGGCAATAAGGCCAAGTGCTTATTTCAGTTCAAAAAAATATAAGACAGGGTCTTATTTTTGGGGAAACATGGTATGTTTTTCAGCAAACATTACTTATTCTTCTAATTTTTTGTCTATGTCAAACCTATGTCCAGGAACTCAAAGGCTTGAATGTTTTGGAGGTAATAATTCAGTGCACGATATTCATTTAGTAGTTAGGCTGATGCTTAAAAGAACAGAGCACTGGGCTGCATATCAGCAGAAAATATACCAAACACACCATGCAGGATCCAGAGAATCATCTAAGTTTTTAGAATGGTGTAATTCATGTCTCATGAATAATAGTAGAGTTTCACCCTACCTTCTGGTGGCATTTTTTTTGGTGGTGCTGAAGGAGGTGGCAGAGGCACCAAAGAGGTCACTCGAAAACCTGCTGGAAGCGTTTCTGCTGACCCACTAACCATGGTGATACTGTGAAAGTCTCGAGGGCGGAAACGTTTTCTCCAAGAAGGAGTTCGCCGAAAAGTCTTGTCTTCACCCTATAAAGAAAAGGATACTTATATATTGCACAGAGTAACCACAGGAGACTATATAATCTTCAGAGGGAGATCAAAGATTAGGACAGCCTGTAAAAACTGGGTTAATTATTCATGGGTTTCAAGTAGAACTGGGTTTCTCAGAAGACATTTTTTTTCCTTTTTGAGAAAACCTTTGAACTTTTTCTCTCATCATACTAGAAAAAAGGAAGCAGAAATTTCTCCAAATATTATTCACAGTATACAAGTATGTATTGGTGGATTAAAGACAATGGTCACATCTAGCGACACTATGCTTTGAAATTAGGTCCATAATTTTGGAATCATGATGTTGGATGAAAAATTGGAAACAGGCTGTCCCACAGTTTGTCACTACTATCTCCTGCAATGGCAATACAGGCAATCCTGAAGTTATGCCTGCAGTTGGGATTAGGATTGCCATTGCTAAGTGATGTGGTTGTTACATGACAGCATCGTTTACTGCATGCGAGCAAAGGGAGGAAGGAGGGAGGGATGCAAACAAAGAAAGGATGGGTGTGGGGTGAGAAAATTACTCAAGCAACTTGCAATCTTCCCTGCTGGTGTACCACTGACTTTCTTTGTGGGAAGCCAACAGGGGAGGTCACAAATGGCTATTATGTAATGTGGGACACTACAACTGGTCACTAAGTGTTCAAATTTTGTTCATGTGTCCATGGGGGCACTGCAATGTCTGGAACTTTGAGAACCAGTTGCAAGTCCCTTTGTTCAGTGCCCTCATAAACTTTGAATGCTAGCTGAACAAATGATAGTAACTTGAGGAATACCTGTAATGGAAATAGAAAATTGCAGAGGTATTCTACTTGCAGCTGAAGATAGCAGTATTTCCAAAGATCTTCAGATCTTTGCCCAGAGGAATTTAGGAACATATATCATTTTTACTACTTTTTAGCAGTTAATTCTATGATACAGAAAATGAAATTTTGTTTACAGAATTTGTTACAATGCTGGCTGGGGAATTTGAGGAACTGAAGTCCAGCTCTGTTCAGCTGAAAGTGTTTAAATTAATCTAAATTAGATTATCTACACAGGGTTGTTATGTAGGCATTTCTTTAAAAACAAGGTTGCTGAAATTGTTTTGACAAGCAATTGCCCCTCGCAGATCTAAAAGAAGAGAAAATAGCGTATCTTCTGCCAATCCTAAGGTTTTCTCTCTCAAGAAATAAGGTGGCTTCCATCTCAATTCTTGCCCTACCACCTAATTTTATAATATCTCTCACCCCATGCATGTTTGCAATGTGGAAACACTCACTTCTACTTTTCCTCCACATAATTGAACAATACAGTGAACCTCCCAGAAGATAAATACAATACCAGTTCTTTTTCCAGATCTCTAGTTGCTTCCTAACTGACAGTATAAGCACAATATTTCTTAAATTTCCATCCTGTTTTAGTAAGTACTTTATACTCACATCATCAAGTCGTCTATCAGTACCCAAGGCAAGAAGATTGTTGAATTCTCTCTCCATCACCTGTCGTGCCTGTAAACAATATCAAATAATTAAATAAAAGCAGTCTAGGAAATAAAACTACTAATGCAAATTGTTTATTATTAGAACCAAAGAAGAAGATAAATTGATATTTATACTGCTACTGTGTTTCCCTGAAAATAAGACCCTGTCTTATATTTTTTTGAACCCTGAAATAAGCGCTTGGACTTATCGCCATGTGCTCAAAAGCCCAATTGGGCTTATTATCAGGGGATGTCTTATTTTGGGGGAAACAGGATAGATCTTTTCATACTTTTTGGTAGATCAGCAAGATTCCCCTAGTAACATAGGGGTAGGGTTCTATATATCTATTTGCATAACCCTAGTATATGGCATAGCAGTTGTGGGAGAGTACCAGCTCCAACTAGAGTGTTTTCACTGCATTTGATTTCACTCATCCATTTTTAGCTTAATTCCTCCTGTTGGTAGAACTTAGTGCAAATAAATTAGATCTCACAAACTAGAAACTTATCACTCCTGGTCAAGGCAAATCAATTGCCTCCATCTAGTTCAGCATTCTGTCTTTCAAAATAACAATACAAAATGCCTTTGTGAATATTAAAAAAAAAGATGCATTCATCCATATCCTAAAATTCTGAAAATTGGGACTCTGGTTGGCTCAGTTCTCATAACGGTATAGAACAGGGGTGAAATCCAGCAGGTTCTGACAGGTTCTGGAGAACCGGTAGTGGAAATTTTGAGTAGTTCGGAGAACTGGCAAATGCCACCTCTGGCTGGCCCCAGAGTAGGGTAGGAATGGAGATTTTGCAATATCCCTCCCACAGGAGTGGGGAGGGAACGGGGATTTTGCTGTATCCTTCCCCGGAGTGGGGTGGGAATGGAGATTTTGCAGTAACCTTCCCCTGCCATGCCCACCAAGCCACGCCGACCAAGCCATGCCAAACCCACCAAGCCACGCCCACAGAACCGGTAGTAAAAAAAATTGAATTTTACCACTAGAGATACAAAAAAAGCATTTCATAGACAGATTTGCACTGAACAGTAAGATAAACTTTCAGTCTCATAGACTTTGGTTACCCTTAAAAGGAAGAAATGTATAACTGAAATAACTTATAGCACAACAAAGTAACTTGTATTGTATCATTTCTGTTTTAATTTAATAGTGTTAAATTAAAAATCCAAGGAAGATGTTCTTCATAAAGAACAGAAGGTTTATTAATTATATGAGAAATAAACATCAACTCTGTTGGTGTAAAACATTACTTCCTACCTGAGTATTCTGAGTGGGAATTTGTAAAATAAGCGCCAGGCTATTATAATCAAAATTTTCATCCAGAGCAATAAGTGCACCATGGACTCCACTTTCAATGATGTTGTTGGCATATTCTCTAAGCCCAATGGATTGAATCCAGTGTATTACTTGATCGTTTGTCCAGACCAACACATCTAGAAGACATTGAAATTATATATGTAAATGAAATTACCCAGAAGAATGCTCACTTTTTCTGAGCTGTTCATGACATAAAAAGAACCAAATACTGATGTAGTATCTAAAAATAGTCCAACTTGTGTATTCAAGTCATGATATTCTTGTAGTATCATTCCTGGGGAAATAAGTCCCACTGTAAAATGTCAAACGAGTATGTGCTAATTTATGTATACACCAAAAATCTATATTTACACCTTTAGCTTGAAGACAGTCCAGAAAGAAGATGTAGCAGGCAGAACAGAAGTGTTCCTGACATATGGCTGAGATTAACTACACAGTGAATATAAATGAACACGGTGAAAACAAATACAGTAACATGAACAGTTCAAAATGACATAAGCAGCAGCTATAAAATCAGCGAAGCCATGAAAAACAGAAATCAACAAAGCAAAATAAAGACTATCTACAATATGCCATAATATCTAAGGATTTTTTAAAAAAAAAACTTTGCTTAGATGATATTAACTTTGCAAAGATAATATTAAAGTTAGTACCAGACAAGCCTCTCTGGTGAGGCTTTCCATACGTAGAACAGCATGACTGAATTAATCCTTGCCAGGATGATCATCTGGCAGCATAAAATAGCTTTGGAGGACATCTTCTAATGAAGTATGAAGAGTTGAAGTGTGTTCTTTTGTATGTATTCCCAGAACAAAGCCCAGCCCGGCCCAGCAGCAAAGCGCAAAAGAACCTCTTGCTCTCCCAAGAAACCACAGCCGCCAAAGCCCAGTCCCAGTCACCCTGCACCCCTGACAGTTACTTATACTCCAAGACTACAATCTCCCATCAGCCAGAATCCCCTACAAGGAAACGTGAGCATGATGTATAAAATAACAGGAAATGTATTGAAATATAATAAGAAACATTAAAGTGATAAATCTGAGACAGATTTCACGCACAACAAATCCTGCTGAAAAGTCAGTAACTGGAAAGCCTCTGGAGTATTTCTACTCTCTGTAACTTGGAAAATTGATTTTGTAAACAGCATCGACTAAAAAAGGGTCTATGTTTCATAGAGATTTGACTTTTTTTGAAAAATAGAAAGGAAAAAGCCGCTTTAAAAACTATACTTCAAAATCTGAACTACAGTCATGTCCAGAGAACCAGGAACCTTAATTGGACTACTTCTGAGTAGTTCTTTTATTGTTGCTCACCAACAAAAAGTATATTACCAAACTAAAGCAATTAACTGAAATAATTATAGGTAAACCTCCAGAAGTTTGCCTCCAGAAGTTGTGGGCGCTCCAACACTGGAGTTTTTAAAGAAAAGATTGGACAATCATTTTGTCTGAAATAGTATAGGGTTAGAAAGACCTCCAACGTCCCTTCCAATTCGGTTATTCTGTTATACTCTGAGAATTGCTAGGGACTGTCTTTCTGCTTCCAGACATTCCAAATTCTACTGTCACTTTGCCTTCTGGGAAAGAGCCCCTCCTTCTTGCGACTCCTGACTATATTCCACTACAACTATATTTTTGCAGCTTGCCTTGAATTCATTTCTAAATTGCTACTTGCCTTTGATTTCATGCTGGCTTTCTTCCCGCCTCTTCTCCAGCTCCTTTCTATCGTAGTTCAGTCTTTTGAGGCACATAATCCCATACTGGAGACTTGTTCTGCAACAATGCAATACTTAGAACATACTTAGAATACTTTTACTTTCAAGAGGTGTGCATGTGAATATGTATTTTTTGCCTATGGCATAAATACATAGCTTCTTTTGACACTATTTCAAACTCTCTACACTATTCATCCAATTTTCTGATTTTTGGCTTTAATGTAGTATAACCTGAGAGTTTAATATTTATGGGATAAGCTACTACTCAGCCTATAAAAATCTTACCATGCCTGTTATTATTGCTCTTCATTCAGAGGAAGGACTGATAAAAGCCAGAGTGTACAAGTTGAACTTCTAGGATCACATGCAACTCTCAAAAGCATTGGATGCAGTTTCCAGAGCCTCTCCACAAGCTGTCACTAAACTGTAGCTTTTTTAATGTAACAGAAGCAGAAAGTTATGAAATACATGGGGGATAACTGTATCAAAGTTATAATTTATCCATTAAATTTCAACTTTAAATGAAATCAAGTTTAGGATATGGTCTCAGAGATGTTTAATATTTGTTTTCAAATATTTAATTATATTAATTTTAATATGATCAATTATAACTGTTAAACATATAACTGAAGAGAATTATATTAACTTTGTTTAAATAATTTAAATGTAAAGATACAGTCACTCAGCGCTTCGGATTTAAAGGCAAAAAAGTGCTTGGAGCACATAGGAGTGAAGCACTTTTATGCAACTACTTGAAGCAGATTCATTTCTTTTCTCCATGGTTGCCTTTTGGAGCAGAAGTGGGATCCTGAAAAAGATGTGTTTGATTTAAAGAGTTTCAAACAACTGCTGTATTTGTATCCTGGCATGTTCCCAAACCCTTTCTTGCCTTTGAATCCAAAGCACTGTACAACCCTGTTGAATAAAATGAAATCAGATTTGAGGTCTGTCCAGGCTTCACCTCCTTTTGGAGTATGGCCCTATTCTCCAAAGCAAAATATGGACCTCAGCCTGAAAAAAATTACACACCCTTTGACTATAGGAATTTAAGGTGGCTGCAAGAGTGCTTCAAACATTATCCCAAGAAAACTTGCTCACCGATGGAAACTGTCCACCATCTTCAAGTGTACTCGAAGGTCTTTCTTAGTCAGATGATCCAACATTCGTGCATCCACAAGACATTCCATGAAGTAACTGCGATACTGTGGTAGACCTAGACTAGGAAGCCATTCATTGCCTATCCATTCATGGTTCATGTCCCCATAAGCCAGAGTCTGTGGAAATTTTAAAAAGAAAAAGCAAATAACATACACAGGATATTTAATTGGGTTGTTTCCTCTTGTTAAACGGTGTCCAACTCTCAAAGACTGGCTAGAAAACTTCCTACAGTTTTCTTGGCAAAGTTTTTCAGAAGTGGTTTGCCATTTCCTCCTTCCTGGGGCTGTGAGAAAAAGACTGCTGCAACATCAGCCAGCTGGCTTTGTGTGTAAGGTGGGACTAGAACTGACAGTCTCTCAGTTTCTAGCCTGTTCTCTTAATCACCACACCAAACTGGGTTTCACATATAAATATACCTATTAGCAATACTGAAATAATCCAGAGTGGGAGGCCTACAGATTGGAGTTAGAACATTTTAGTAGAGAAAAAACTACCAGAGATAACTGAAATCTTCTATCTTAGATCTAAAATTCCTAATGAAATATACTAGTGAGTTGTGCCACAAAAATAAGTGATATAACAGCTTTAAAATGCTTCAGGACCATGTTCAGTAGATCTGAAATAATTCTATTACCTCAACAATTTTTGTTGAGTAACAATTTTCAAACAAAAATTGTAACTTCTAAATAGTATACATATATTGAAATACATTTTTCAATATATGACAGTATGACACACTGACGGTTGTAACAAAATCTCAAATCAATTGCCTGAGTATTATTAACCATGCACATTATATGTCATAATGTAAGTATGCCATACTTCAAAAATCTTAAACACAAATAAAGCATTTATATTCTGTTTTCAATACCTTAGGAATAAATACACTGTATAGCTTTTTATAATAGTGCAACTTATCTGAAGGATATTTTTATGTGAATGTTAATTTTATTTGAGTTTGAAGACACAGTTAAATAGAATTTGTTACATGCTAAGCACAGAATTAATAGATAAAGTAAGCAATGGAGTTGCTGGAAAATTTGGCTCAGAAGATCTTATCTGTCAAAGGAAGATCTGTCCTCTTAGCTGTCAAAATTTCCAGTGGTAAAGAAGCAAAATCTGAAAAAAAAAGAGAACTATTCCCTATTCATTCCTGACAGGATTCTTTATTTTCTGCTTATCAAACAAGAGATATCTGGGCTTTTTAAAAAGAAAGTTAAAGAACATACTGGAGATATATTAATGGTTTGTATGGGGAAATAGGAAGAATAAAGAATCTGGTTAGGTATAAGTAATGCTAAAATTAAATGAAAAACACCAATAAAATCAATATAGCACATTTTATATGTTGATATCCTTGACAAGGAATTAGTTATTATTAAATGAAATATGACTAGCTTCCCATTTGGATACAATAGTAAGGTACTACAATAGCAACCAAAAGGAAGTATAGGAAGATTTTCAAATATTCTGCATTTGTTTCCATTATTCTCTAAGAGGATCTTAAATGAATCTAGAGAAACTGGCCCAAAAAGACAATATGATATAATTGTTGATTTTGATACATAACTCCATTTAACTGGAAATTACTGAGTTTTGTATTTCCAGTACAGAGGGGGGGGGGAAACCCACAAAATAATGCAGGAGTCTCACCTGTGCCCAACTGCCTTCCTCAGTATCCTAAATGTGACAGCGCAGCATGTCAATAAAATAAGTAAAGTCAGATACCACAGGAAACTGCATTTGTTTCTCCCCTTCCCCAATAAAGCAGAGGCATTGTCTATCATGAACATGATCAAAAAACTGTCACATAAACATGGTTACAAGTAAGAGGCTCCCATTATTCACCATTTCTAATTTAAAGGATCTCACTGTGGCTTTCATTTGATCTCTCAAGAATGTGCTGAAGTTTTGAAAACAAACAACAAACAAAACTATCAGTTAATTATTCTTGTTCTTAAGGAGCTATCAAAATGAGGTGCCAAACTGGTAATCTTACAATTGGCTTTGCCCAAATGGTGATTTGGATGTTTGTTGCAACTAAGCACAACTAATGTATTTCTTTGCTTATCTATAATATATATATATATATACTGCATTTTCTGTCATAATAAACCACTTTATTTGTTCCCAGAGCTGCGAACAGATTTAAGCAAATGCCACACACAGTCATCAAAAAGCATGTACTAGATATTTAAAGATATGCTATCCACACAAATAGTTAAATAGACAAAAAGATCAGATAGGTGAACATGTTTCTCTTGTTCCTATCTAAACACGAAAGTTTTTATTTTATTTATAACATATTCATTTTTTTATATAATGCACTCATTTCCACTTAAAGAAGAATAAGTGATCTATCTACTGACTCGCTCTGGCACTAATATACAAATATTAGTGCAGTAAGTAAAATAGCTGTTACAATCAGCCTAGTGCCAGAATACATCACAAAAGAGCCCCTTACTAGAACAAATCAGTTACTATGCATTTGTATTCAGGTTGGCTTTCTGAACATGAAGTACATCATTTGTATCCCACAAGAAAAGGCATATTTGGAGTTTTGGCCATTTAGGCCCTGTCTTTCCAACTATTTTCAGAATTCCCAACATGGCTTGGAACAATTGATATTACTCCCTTATGTTATTTCAATTATTCTTCTTATCTAAACCAAAGAATTCAATTGCTTGGTGAAAATTGAGGGTTTTTTCTTTTCTTTTTTTATCAGAAGCAAAATTATTTTCCTGTCACTTACAATGAGGACAAGATGGCAGAATTCTTTTACACACAAAAAAAAAATTACCATTTTGGTTGAAGGAGCCATGGTTTCCATTTCTTCATGAGTAACCCAGACATTTCCAGATGACTAGGATGAAAATATGACACATATGAATCAGAAAGCAAGAAATATTCAATAAAATTTTTCAACTCAAAACCACTGCTGTGGCCATAGCTTAGGCCATAGAATCAATAGTTGTGACAATGTCAAAAACAGTTAAAAGCTCCCTTGAGTTGAACTCCTGGAAACAACTTATTTTCTTTTACAAGATATAGCTAGTATTATTGCACAACATCAATAGCTTATAGCCTTAGAATTTCCTGAAGGTTTTCTATCCAAATATCAGGGGTATCTGCCATCTTGACTTCTTTTGTAACACCCTGCTGACACCCCTGTCAAATATTAATTATGGTTTTGTAATAGACATTTTCTCCCAGCTGGTAAACATGGACTGTTGTAGTATCAAGCTGTTGTAGACTGAAGGAAGTACCTTTTAGAAATTCCACATTAAAAGACCTACAACTATAATCTGTTTCTTCAATTTTCAACATATTACCTGCTCTTCCTGTTGGGTGGGCACAGGAAAGAATCTCAATACATATTGTTCCATATATTTCTGCCTATAGTATTAATATTTCTCACACAGCAAGCAGGGAACACAAAGCAAGTACATCATTACATTTCAGGAAGAAATAGGCATTGTTCACCAAACCCCCAACCCATCTTGCAATAGCTGTCATAGCTGCTAATAATGCACATTTAAGTTGGCCAGAAAGTCAGCTTACAAATGGGAATAATAACAATAACTCAGCACTTCATATAAAGCTATTGTGAAATTATTTCTGGCAAGTATAGAGAAATGAAAAAAGCACAATATCCTTTACTGATTTTACAAACATATATTACAATGGGACAGAAAGGGTATGATACAATTGACTTTCTCTGAGGAATATGGCGATTTCAATTTTCATCAGAATGCTAGCGAGGACCTGCAGTCTCAAGTCTGACTAAAGGGCTATGTGTTCATTTTACATCTATTCAAATGTAGGTTCTTAGTGTTAAATATGGGAAGAAAGCCCAGATTATACATCCCAAGAAGCCACGATAGAGTGCTTACTGTTCTGGAGGTGGGTGGAGCAGAAGGGCTTGTGAGAGACACCATTTCCTGGATTGCCAAGCGCAGTTTTAACCTGTGAAGGGCATTACTAATTCCAATTTCCCTCTGGATCTCTGTATCTGACAAGGCAGACATAATAGCACCGCTTTTCACATTAGCTCTGCAAGCTGCAACATACCAGGCAGGCATGCCCACCCAAAGCTGCAACATAAAAGGCCAGAGATGAGTCTGCATTTTGAACTGCACCAATTTCACATACTAAGAATTTACAATGAACAAAAGCATTGAAAGATGAGATTTTGACTGACTATTAAATTCTTCTGATTCTTATGACATACTTTCTTATGACAATGCTGTATATTTCTTCTATCATCTCCACATTTCATTGTATAAGATACATGATGCTGAATTATTAACATTTGGGAAGGGTAGTCAAAACAACATTCAAAAAAATATCTATGCTCTATATTTACATAATATTTTCAATATTTTTACTTAAATTTGATAGGATTCAAAGAGAAAATTATTTCTTTTATGAATACAGTTTAAATCAAAGTTTGTGACATTATATATATTTGTATATATTTCAAACTTAAGAAAGGTTGTCAGTTTACCCTTAGGGCAGTGAGTAGCCAAAACCTTCCATATGTTGCCAGCTCACTTTTACTGCTATTACGAACATAGTCACATGCCTCTACTTAAAAAAATGATCCTAGGAAATTAAAAATCAGACTTTGCAACACAGCACAGAAAAAAGATCTGTGCATGTGATTATATTGCAAAGTCAATTCAAAATGATAAAACTCCAGATCCTCACACTATGAATGTGTAAAATGGAAATTCTATTTGCAGATACTTCCCCCAAATGTCTTCATTTGCCTTAAATCTAGATTTGCAACACCAGTTTCCAAATATATCAGTCCGTTATGAACTCAGGTTACCTGGCCGAACATGATTATTTAAACTGTATAGGTAAAAGAAGCTTACCTCCAACCAGGAGACCACAGTTGGCCCATCCCACTGAGCAAAGGGAATACCCTTTCTTCTAGCATCTTCCAAAAGTTCATGTCTGGAAAGGGAAGCAGTAATATAACAATTCTTACTAGTTGTGCATTCCTCCAGAAAACAAACAAAGCCCCAAAACTGAAATTTTATCTAAACAGTTGATAACAAATTTAGCAAGCTGTCCCACAGAATGTGGCAACAGGAAAGCATGCAATATGCAGTTAATATCATTTGGTATTATTCTACCCTGATCATATATTTTGAGTTCACTGAGCAAAACTGGAAAGCCAGCAACAGCTTTCCGGTATGAATACTGATAGACATTTTGGCAACATGCTTCCTTCACACATCTCAGCTGTTCAACACCACATGTGCTCTGGCATAAGATACAAGAATGAGCAGCTGGCACCATTAAAGAAAATTGGTTCTATTCCTTGGCAAAAGAGAGTTAACAAGCCTCTTGTCTAAGTTTTAGTTGGAAGGTAGCAGCTATAGAGTTACATATGAGTGTGGAAGGGTGGTCTTTAGCATCAGGACCAGAGTCAACTTTCTGTAGGTAAAGAATTATCATATTCTAGGAAGTGAGTGGGTGCCAGATGTGATACCTGGACTATTGGTTATAAAAAATCTGGGGAAAGATTTTTTTAGTTTTTTTTAAATTAAACCAGGTTTTGTTTTAGCTGAATAGGCTCTTAGGAAGTTTCTGAAAGAGATATGTCTTGATCACTTGCCCAGATAGTGACAGGCAAGTCTATTCTGATAAACTGTGATAATCCTTTTATAACAGTTTCACAATGTAGAGACGAAAGCCTTTGAAAGATGAGAATCATGAAGTTTCAGATCTCCCTCTTTCTTGTTAAGCTGCCATCCATTAATATCTCCATCTTTCTGTTTATTTAAATTGTTTCTTTAAGAAACTTGAAAATGTTATAAAGTATTTCTTTCAGGAGAATAGTTCTCACAAAGCAGTTAATTAAACTTTTCTAACAATTTATTTCAGAAAAAAATGAGCTTATTCTAGGATGATAGTTCAGTCCAATCAATGTGAAAACTTGTGCTAAAATATTTGCCAAATATTCTACAGTGACCCGCAATTCATCAAGTCTACCCAAATCAAGACATAAATTTCCACTAATTGCTACAATATTTATCAAGACAGTAAATACAACTTTCCTCACTTTTTTTTGAGTCGCCGATCTTTTTCTGCTTGTGCTCCTAGCTTGCCAAGACCAAGAGAGTCCTGTATATTCATTTCTGAATCTGTTAGCAAAACTATGAAACACAATAGATGAAGAATTAGATACTCCTTGTGATATATAATAGGTGTGATATATAATATTATAAAAATATAATAACCCTTTTTTAAAAAAATCAAAAACAAACTAATTTATGCCTACTCAGGAAATTCAGTTTGCTATCAAGAAATTTAAACTCAGTAATTCTATCTGTCAAGAGTAGCAAGCTTTACTTAGCTTAATTTAAACTTTAAGATTTAATATTTGACAGTATCCATGAGAATCCAACAGTATAGACAAAGAGATTCTTTTTATACTACCACAACAATACACTAACCTTAAATATATACAATTATAAAATTATCTCTCATCCTCACCCAATGTTTCAATTTTTTCATGTATATTAGTAATCACTGTTTTTTTGTGGCGCGATAGACAGGCTTATGAAAAATTTAAGGAAGAAAGGACTTAAACTGGGATGAAAACAATTTATCCTGGGTTTCATCCTAGATTAGGTTCTTTCTTCCTTAAATTTTTCATAATCCTGTCAATCCAGACCTTTCCACTTCTGTTTCCATACCTTCCCTTCTGCTAGTCTCATTACATTATTGCTTTCAAGATCCAGATCTATGACTCCTTGCCATCACTGTATTTACTAAAGCGTAATTAGACTACTATCAGCCATCCTGATTCACTGCCATACTTTGAAAGTGAGTTGAAGGATAGAGCACCCAATGATGCACACACGCAAAAATAAACAGGATCCCTAAGACCTTATTTCCTGTTCTTGAAATCTTCTGTGGATAATTCTGCAAACCTCATGCTACATTGACTTTCTCACTGACTGCTAAACTATGGCATGCTTTTGCAAACGTTTATACTCCTAGTCCTTCCTTACTTCAAAACTTTTCAATTGTCCACCAGTAATCTAATCCAGCCTGCTGTGCAATAATATATGCTAATTTAGGCAAATAGAAAGATTTCTATCTCTATCTCTAATCTTATTAATAAGATTAAAAATAAGATTAGTGCTCAGTTTCCAATACTGTATATTTAAAAGGGTGAACATCTTTTGTTATTTCTCATATTCAGTCTAGAAGTAAGCAGTGGAATCAAACATCCAGAAGAGTGTTGGGCATCTATTCAATACAAATGTTCAGAGGATAGGTAGCTACTTCAGTGTGCTTTAATTTGGATTCATACACTGATCAGGGGATTGGACTCATTGGTATAAATAGCCTCTTCCATCCTCATAAAAAACTTGTATGAATCAAGGGCGTCCTTTGGCCTATTTCTCTGCTTCTGCTATTGTACTTTCAAGCTATGCCACTCCTTATCCATCCAGGAGTTCTATGTGATCAAGTCATTAGCTTTATTCACTGCTTCTGATAATTCATAGTTCAAATTCCTATTTAGAAGATCTGATTACTGCAATCATATTGATAGGCCAATGGCTAACACTTTATTGATATAAGTGGGATATTATCAACATACATTTTGCAGCCCTGTATTATTTCTTTCTAATGCCTTTGATGGATCTCTACAGCTATTATATTATATTTTATTGTATTAAAATATTCAACAATTCAATCAAATGACAATATAATCCTGGAATTTGTAAAATCGAGGGAAACTGAAATTTAACTGAAATTTAATTATCAGTTCTATTTTTATTGTTTCCATCATATTATTTTCTGCTCTTCCAAGGACAAATGGTCAGCTTCCACAAAATTTGTGGAATTCCTTTATTTAGAAAAGGTGAAGAGAATCAATTACCTTGTCCAGTAGTGCCTTCTCTGCTCAGTTGGATTAAGCGCCCTTTTTCTTTTTTTCCAAACAAGCGTCCAATTGAAGATTTGATGCCTTTCCTCTTGGAGCCTTTATGCAGTGAATCCTGGCTGCTATTACTGCTGCTGGGGTTACTTGCTTGATCCTCTAGAGAACTAAAGGATGGGAAAGAAAAGTGCATGATGTCATTAAAAATAGTGACGTAAAGGTCCTCCTCTTGGGATCAGCCTCATTCCCCCCACACCTGTTTTCAAAATGCCCTAATTCTTCTCAGAGACCATATTCAGCTAATCTCTGTCTGTGGGAAAGGATAGCAGTGCAAACAATCTAAAGAAAACACAACTGAGACATGTATCTGAAATTCATTCTGTGGAATATTAACAGCTGCATAAATCTTTCATATATGAATAATTATTTCATTAGAATAGTTAGAACCCAGAAAAGAACCCCAAGATTTTCTGTTACAGAGTATCACGCACTGAATGTTATACACTGTAATAAGACTTCCATTAACAGATTTTCTATCCATCATCGTTCTATCATCATTAAAGTATCAAAGAAAGGAAACCTCAGTGACTGTAACAACTGGAGGGGCATAACATTGCTATCAGTCCTTGGAAATGGAAAAGTTCTATGCCTTGTGTTGCTCAGGAGATTGGAGCATCAAGTGGATGCACATCTAGGTGAAGAACAAGCAGCATTCAGGAAAAGACGCTCCTGTAACAACCAGTTCCTGACCTTAAGGCAGTGTTTCTCAACCTTGGTAGCTTGAGGATGGGTGGAGTTCAACTCCCAGAATCCCCCTCACTGAACAGAGTTTAGAATTCCAGAAGCATATGGTAATTAATTTTATTGACTTCAAAAAGGCGTTTGACTCAATTCATTGAGAATCACAATGTAATATTGTAAAGTCCTATGGTATTCCTCAACATTTTATCAACAGCTTTAAGAATCTGTATTATAACTCTAGCTGCTGTGTACAAATAGAATCTGGCAACACAACCTTCTTTAACATCAATACAGGTGTAAGACGGGGATGTATACTATCACCAATCTTGTTTTCCCTCTCCATGTACTTTGTTATGAATAAAGCGATGGATAACCCTAGCTTTGGAATCCTATGGGCAACAGCCCATCTAACAAATTTAGATTTTGCAGATGACATTGCACTGCTTGGTGAAACAAAGGGGTGTTTGCAAGAAATGACCAGCGGTTTAGATAATGAGATCAACAAGATCAGCTAATATATAAATTATGAGACGACTAAGTTCATGCAGATCAGAAGTGCTCAGGATAATATGCCTATAATAGTCTGTGGCCAGACTATAGAACAAGTCCACCAATTTACTTATCTCTGTTGATGAAGGTAGATAAGGTTATTAACTCTCAAATTGGAATGGCAGCAGCTGTGTTTCAATGCATGCATCCAATTTGGTCTGTGGCAGCCATAAGTATTATCAGTCTTCTAGGATGTTGTTATACCAACTGCAATATATGTTTGTGAAACATGGAAGTATACAACCAAGATGATTGAACAGTTAGATATTTTCCAATAATGCTGCTTGAGAAGAATCCTCTGCATCTGATATTCTTCTACTATTCCTTCATATAGAAGGAAAAAATAGTATTAGGCACATTCTTCAAAGTTTTTATAGATGTACTATACTGAATAAATAACTTATCTGTCCATCCTAATTCAATAGAGCAAAAGTTTGAAAACACTTTTTTATAATCTGTCCTTTCACCTCATATAGGTGAACATAACTAACAGCCTCTAAAACAACAGATTGCATCAGTTCCCTTCCCAGACATGTGTACCTCTTGCCTTCATCTTGACTAAAAGCAGGATGTCCAAGTTTCTCCAGCCTGAGGCTCCTGGGTGAAGAAGGAGGAGAAGTCTCACATTTGATGGTTGTTTTATCTTCTCGACTCTCATCTCGACCAGCTGGTGACTGAACAGATAAGGTAAACTCAGACTTAGACGGGAGATTCCTGTCTAAAAACTTTCTTCCAATCTCTACCACGCTTATCAGAAACTTGCTAATTAATTAAAGGAGAAGACAGAACAGAATCACATGCACCAAGTTTATCATGGGAATTACTGCTCACTGTATGCCCAACGAAAGGACTGAATGGTCAAGTTATAATTATGTTATTATAACGAGTGTTATTTGGAATGATATATTCATAATATGAGGCAATAGAGCCAACAGCAACAGGAAGGAGGCGGCAGATTGTGACACATTAGCAATATGGAGTCTGTAATATGTAGCAATCAGGAAAGGAGCCTCTGACTTGCCATCATTTAAATAGCAATTCATATATTTCTATTTTAGATTTGTATGAATCATATACAAAGTAGTACTCTATGGGCATAAGGATTATTTTTGAAATAACAATTGCTAATACATTTTGTCAGATGGGAGCCGGCAATTTGCTACCTAAGCCAAGGACCTGGGACCCTCTCATCAGGAATGGAAGAAATACCCTGCAGAAACTGCCTATTCAAAATCATCGGAAGTACAGTTTAAGGAGCACTGTTTACATAACTGAAAATAATAGAAAAGTAACCTCCTAAAAAGGAAGATATATCAATACACACACTGTTTTCCAAGAATTTGATCTTGAACAAAGCCACTGTTACTGCTTCATAAAAATATGTTCACAATTCTCACTCATAGAAATTTCTGAACTCTTACTGGCAAATCAGCAAAGAAACCGATTCAGCATATCTTAGAACACAAACCATTCTTCTTAAAATAAACAGAGTTTGACACTGCAAATAAAGTTATTTAAGCATCCAGAAATAAAGAGCAGAGACCTTTCTAAAAGAGAAATAAATTATAAGCCCCTAACAGAGAAAAACTACTTCTAAAATAGGAATTGGCCGCAAATCGATTTATTCTGAGCATAGAATGACCAGGCATTCTAGTTTAATGCAAAGATGTATAAAATGGAGACTCAGGTGTAAGCATGCAAGAAATAGCAGGAATATGGCACAAACAGCATTGTCCTAAAGGAAAATCTGGATTAAATATCAAACCCCAGTCCCAATTTAAATAAGCAGAAATACAATGAAGAGAAACCTACTTTTCAACTTCTCCACCTCTCACGAAAGATATTCTCTAAGACTTGCAATATTCTCTAATCTGTTGTAATTTATGGGGTGTGACATAATTATGGGAAATTAGCACTGTGTGCTTTTTATTGACCAGCTGTTCTTTACCTTACAAAATCTTATCCTTTAATTATTTTAATATCTCAATATACTCGCTTTAAAGCTTCCTGTCTAATTTACTTTTTTAACACACTTCCTACTGTATTACATAGTTAGGTGCATCTTGAATGTCTGCATTTGGGACTTTTGGATTTCAATGTTTACCTACCAAGTTGTTTAATATACACCCTGCCTTTCTATGCTCGCAAATACTCAAGATGACTTTACTTGAAGCATACATGAACAAATCAAATACATACGTCTATTCACTCTTGGAAAAAGTGTGATATTGTAAACATTCTAACAATTTACAAATAAGCACAGCTACATGGATTCTATGTAAGTTGATATAAGTACTAATTATATGAATCCATTATATATAAATAACTACTACTTACAACCTCCCAGCAGCAATCTGTTATGATCTGAATGGCTTGAAGCGAACGCATGAGCTCTCAGCAACAAAACTTTGGAAAAGATTACTGCAATACTTATAGCTCTATATTTATGGTAGACCATTTATATCTATATTTAGGATGAAGAAAACCACTTACAGGACTAGAGCTATACAGTGTGGTATATCCACATCTGAGAATGACACATTTTCAAATAATAGCCTGAGTAAACATTGCTTTATTCTTTAAAATATTTTCAGCATAACTTTATTTTTTGGAAGACTACAATTGCAATGTTGTAACTTAGATTGTGTTTGTTTAAGATGACAAAATACAGATACAGAAAAGGAGCAAGAACATAAATCTACAAAGAAGAGCAAAGAAATGGACAGACTCACAAGTAGTTTCCTCCGGTGTTTCCTCAAATCACTTGGCTGTCAAAAGATTGACATAAAAACAGTGGAAGTTAGCTCAAAATTACCCTAGGGAGCAGATGGCACACTGTTCAATACAACTGGGACTAGAAAGGGCTAAAGAAACTATGAGCAACAACCATGGTGGAGGACTTGTCAAGAGAAAAAAAATGTGGCATTGTAATATTGGACTAAATAGCTTTAGATTTTAAATAGAAACAAATTAGAAATGCCAAAGGCCATAGTGGTTGGCCAATACAGCTGACCATTATTTATTTATTTATTGTTTACATATTATAGGACATAATGGCAGCATTGTAGAGAACATAGCATACCACCAAAAATCCCACTTCCCAGCGGAACACACTTTTTATTATTTATTTATTTTTCAACTCTTACCAGGGTCATACTGCATATCCGATCAAGGTCCTGAGCTGTGCTGCGAGAGGTGAGTTTTGGAGTAGAACGTCCACTGACAGGAGGAGATGAGCTTGCCAGAGACAGGGCAGTTAAAGATGTGGGGATGGATGCTCTCTTGCGTAACTGGGTCAGATTTAGGGCTTCCATGCTACCACTGGTGACACGGCTCTCCAACTGTTCAGCCCGCAGCTCAGTTGATTCTTTCTCCTCCTGGATCATTCTAGACCAGATCATAATTTGAATGAATGCTCTACCGAACTCAGTTGTTACAGCCTCAAACCCTCTCAGCTTCAACCTCAAACTGTCTACTGTGGACCTCACCCCATTCCTAAGAGGTCCGTAAATGGGGTGTGCATAAGCGCGACTGCGTGCCTACCGTCCCTGTCTTACTGTCCCCATTTATCTGTACTTATTTCCTCTGTTTAGGTTTATACCTATACCTGCTATCTTGTACATGTTTGACAAACAAAACAAAACAAAACAAAACAAAACAAAACAAAACAAAAAACAAAACAAAACAAAACAAAACAATACATAAAATAATTTAATTTCAGCTGGGATTTTACTATTTTTCATAAGGAGGGACAGATAGAAGCATTCAATATTTGTATGTTAAACACAACTCTAGTTCACAGAGCAATTCGGTATAACATGCTTATATACTACACCAAAAGAAACTGGAACCATCTAAGTAGTTAGTTAGGCTTACTTGGGTTTATTCAAACGAATACAAGAGCTCATTTTTTAAATAATATTTTGAAATATTTATCCATACAACCTAAAACTGTTCTGATGCACTCCTTATTTATAGTCCACATTTTCAATGTTCTCAGAATCCGAAATGCTAGAAAAGTCAACTTTTTTTTAATAGCTCAAAATTGTGATGTGGTCAAATGACTCCACATATTGAATCTCCTTGTATTTTAATCTATGGCTATATTTTATTTCCTGGAAAATCATCAGTAAAACTTTATTATTACATTAATGTAATGTAATTTCCATTACAAAATTAAGACAATCATATGATTTGCTTCCTGTATGTCATTGCACACATTAGGCAAACCCTTGTTAAAGCAGATTTGTCATTAGTTAAAAAAAAACCTCTTGCAGGCAGCAGAGCCAAAAAATGTTTGTGATGGACTTTCAACTATAAGATTGAGGTGGTGACAGAAATAAAATTGCTCATTAACTTCTACCTGACTTGGTAGTAGATTCATCTGGGATAAGATATACCTATTTGGTATCATGTTGGTGCACCTTATTTATTCATTTATTGTTTTTATATTTGTATCTATATACTCCACAAGGACTCATAACAATTAACAATTAAAACTAACACTCATTCATGAAGCAATCAGTACTTGTGGACTACCCTCCATCATGCTCTAACTGTCCTCTTGGAACAACCCATGGGTCTGAGGCAACTGAACTAAGAACTCATCCAGACAACCATTTTAATTTAATTGATTTGGTATCATCAAACTCTATTACCTCTTAACATAAGAAAGAAAAGAAAAGAAAAGAAAAGAAAAGAAAATAAAATAAAATTCAAAACACCATCAGCAAAAAACAACGAATAAATAAATACAAGCAAAGAAAACACAAGATGGTAAACCCAGCAAACAGCAGAACTCAGGAAGCTGGGGTGAGTTCTGTTGTTGTTTGGATTTATCATTTTGTCCAATACCAGATTTTGGGAGCCACCCAGAAGGCATTTAATATTTTCCCATACTACCTACTCATATTTAATGCACTTTCTTCCAAGTTCTGGGGTGGCAAAAAGTATGCCAGTCTAATTAGCTTTTTTTTTTAATTTATATGCTGCCCTTCTCCTGAGACTCAGGGCGGCTTACAATGTGTTTTCCAGGAACAAGTCTCCCTTTTCCCTTATAATTATGCTAGTAAGCAATGCTGCCCTTACAGGTTGAATATGGAACAAGACACTTCCTCCCCCACCAAAGTTTCTGTTCCACCTGTTGAATAGGGAAAGCAACCATTAATTGGTCTCCTCAAGACAGTGATGGAATAAAATTGGTCATAGGAATCTACCAAGAAAAGACCAGGCCCACTTCTTTCACCCAAAACTATTATAATCATGAAGACAATTTAATGGTCATATTTAAAACAAAATAAACATTCTGTACCATCCTTCAAGTTGCCTAAATAATAGGTTCCCAGCAGAAAGATACTCCGCAACAATAGGTTGTTACAGTGGTGAAATCTAAACGCACCAAACGCACGCTGCGTGCATGCACATGCGCAGTACATGCCAAAAGGAGGCTTGGGGAGGTAAGTAGAACAGCGAGGGGGGATTCAGCTGTGCCACACGATTTAGCTTCGCTAGAAAGCAAAGCTAAACTGTGCGGCACAGATGATCGTCAGAAATACCGGTTCAGAGGAACTGGTAGCTTTTTTAAACTACCGGTTCGACCGAACCCGTAGCTTTTTTTTAGTACCAGTTCGACCAAACTGGTAGTTTTTATCACTACTGGTTTGTCCGAACTGGAGCTAACCGGTAGCATTTCACTCCTGGTTGTTACCTGGGCTAGATCTAAACACCTGCCTAGCACTGTTCTGGGAGAGTGATGTGTGTAAATGTATGTATATGTGCATATGCATGTCAAAGAACCTCAAGAAACCAGCTGACAAGTCAAAGGCATGGTGAACAAAAGCAGAATGGAACACCAAAATAGTCTCAACTGAAACCTGTTTTGTTGCACTCACAACAACATATCCTTTTCTTACGGTTAGCTGTGAAGATCACTGTATAACACTGTTCTTAATGTACTCAAATACACACACACTTACATATATTTTCACCCAAGTACCCGATATGCTTTTGAGCAGGTCTAGCACTATTTTACAAGAATGGTGAATACAGGAATACATGTAAGAGATGATTTGCATTTCAGAAAGCACCAGCCAGGCATGAAAACAGGCAGCTGCCTGTGGAAACCGGTTGTCATGTCAACCAAGCTACACAAACCAACTGGCCATGAAGGGCGATGCTCAGCAAGCATACAGGATAGCATATATACCTGCAGCTAAAAGCATCCAGTAGGAGCTGGGCAGATCTTAATTCCTGGCTAAACATCACTACAGCTATTGCCAATATGCCTGTATAATGAGGCCTGCTGCCAAACACATATAACACTTAGATTGGACTTGCAGGTTCTTCTAAGTGGTAGTCCCTCAACCTTCTCTGACAATCTACTGTACTCTTTCACACCCCTGATGACAGCTTTTTCACTTTACTGACACTATCCATTTTTCCCCAAAGAAATCTCTCTGGTGCTGAAGTACTTGGGAATAGGTGAAATGGAGACCACCTCTCTGCCTGCCTGCCTGCCTGCCTGCCTGCCTTCCTTCCTTCCTTTTCTTCCTTC
>JANHZT010006858.1:344320-356303 GCA_032468215.1 Stegonotus admiraltiensis | reverse complement strand
GGCAGGGGAAGGATACTGCAAAATCCCCATTCCCTCCCCACTCCTGGGGGAAGGATATTGCAAAATCTCCATTCTGAAGATCTGTGTATCAAATGACCAGACCTAAAAACAATTTATTTCATTATTTGATCATTTGAATCATGGGTAAAATGGTGAATATAATGGTTAAGTGTGTTAAAGACATATTAGAACATCACATACTTTTTAGACATTTTATTGTTTTAGCTCTTTTTATAGAAATATTAAGTGGATGTCTATGGAGATTCTCAGTCATCCAGGTTATGGTTGTCCCAAAGGTGCTGTTCAAAAGACAACTGAAGTTTTTTTGGAGAGGTTTCTTGAAAATGTTTGCTCCTCATCCAAGAAGCTTCTTCATGCTTCTTCAATTCTATTAAGTGTATGATTTGTTATGCAAATTTGTTGTCAGTTCTATTGGAAAGATGATGATTTTTTAAAATGCCAATTGCATGCAACATATCCCAAAATATTTTGCAGACACATACAAGTATAGATATTATCAGGCACTGGAAAATCAAAAACAGCCAGTTGGTGTGTTGATTGATGTATTGGTCTGGAAACTAGGAGTCTGTGAATTCTAGTCTCAGCTCAGGCATGACAAAACACAGGCAAAAACGCCAGCTTAACACCAGTCACTCTCAACCCAAGTCCCTTTACAGGATTGTGGGATAAATAGGAGGAAGGAGTTTTGTTATATTTGCCCTCTTGAGTTGTATATGCACAAAAAAAGCTGGGATAAAACCCTTTTTAAAATCGAAAGCTTATGTGAAAAAGGAATATTCAGGAAAGACCTAAGAAAGCATTACATCGCCATTAAACTGAAGATTTCTAATTTAGATTCAAATGCAGGCATTTGGAGGATTGTCATATGATATAACAAACCATTTCAAATATTTGACTTAAGAAACAAAAATTACAGCACTTACAAATTTCCAGTGCAGAAGATCTCTTCTCAATGAAAGAAAGCCCTAAGAACTATAAGCTGTTCCCAGTTTCACATCTTTTTTCACCACAGTTTTAAATTTGTTATCACAATGTATCGCTGTATCCAATACAAGATTATGTTCTTTGTCCATATCACAATAGATGGTGTAAGAGAAATGTCTAAAAGATATTTTCCTTGATCCAAATAGGAACTATTCTCAACAAAATAGGGAAAATAACATTGAAGTTTAAATATGAAAAATACATTGTCTGGGCAAACAGGAAAGGGTCTTGAATAATCCCCTTTGCTCTGCCTTAGCCTACAAATACTTCTTGTTGCATTTTTCATAGAAAATCTGTTATGAAGTATTATGCATTTATGTCTAGATTAATGCCAACATTTATTTACATTGATGAAATATAATTTGACTTGTATATCATTACCCCAAAATCACTTGTCTGCTGCATTTTTTTATGCTAGAGGCCACCTTTACTATGTTGGGGGTAGGACTTCAAAAAAAAGATAAGGCCAGGTCAAAGAAGTAAAAAGTAGAAAGACAAAAAACCCTGTTATTTTTCATTTCCTTAATAATTTCCTCATATGCCATGTTGGTAATTGTAACTTTTTGGTTGGGGGGACTCAGAAAGCCAAATGCAAATCTTTCAAGATGGAGAGAAAGAGTGAAGGAAGGAGTGAAGGAAGGAGTGAAGGAAAAAAACCTTTACTCAGATTTATTTAAATAACACTGTTGTGATATGAAACATGCTTTATATCTGTATATTGTTTAACACCTAATCTGTAATTGTATGGGAGTTTTCTTGCTTGTATATTCATATTATACAATAAAGATGTATTAATTGCATTCACATATGTGGATGAGGTTGCATTTTAAGGAACTCAGAAATTGTTTTAT
Source organism: Stegonotus admiraltiensis (assembly GCA_032468215.1). Taxonomy (NCBI): domain Eukaryota; kingdom Metazoa; phylum Chordata; class Lepidosauria; order Squamata; family Colubridae; genus Stegonotus; species Stegonotus admiraltiensis. The sequence goes on along the minus strand of JANHZT010006858.1, from coordinate 354,447 downwards.
GTTGTACAAGATAAAAATATAATATATAATGTGTTCTTCGGAACAAAATTGCTTAAAACTGTATTTATGGGGCAAGGTGGGAATACCACTTTGAAAGAAGACATTCAAAAGGAATGAATTTCATAAAAAGTGCAACTTCTAGAAAGCCTCTGATGATTTCATAAGTTCATAAATGACTGGTTATTGGAAGATTTACCTGTTGGATTATTGACTGGTTTATCTAATATCAAAACTGCAGCCTCAAAGGTTAATTTCATATATTGCTGCTTTAAAAAAATAATTAGATTTTAAAATACTAGGAACCTTGTGGTAGTAAATATTATTGGATTTAAAACTGGAAAGATCTCAGTATGCTCACTATCATAAATCATCCTATATAGTGGTTTCTCTAAAAATATTAGATACTGTCTTTTTAAGGAAATAAATCCTAAAACTGAATTACACTAGGAAAGCAATAATTCCAGTTAAAATGGCAGTCAATGTTTCATAATGCATCAAAAATTCTTAAGAAATGCCACCCTGGATTGCTAACAAAGTAGAAAAAGTAATAAGTGAGGAATTCGTAAAGAAGCTAAATCAGCAAATGACCAGAAATTAGATATAAAGTAGACAAAAGCTAGGCTGTTTAAGTATTATAGTAAAACAGTTTTCTGTTTACTTGCAGAAAAACAATTAGCAAAAACAAGATGTCCAAAGAAATGTATTGTAAAAACAATTAAATCTTTAAGATAGGTTATTGTTGTAAGAAAAAGGAGGACTATTAAGGGAGATTTTAAACTATATTATAGTTTTTTAAATGATGTTACAAAAATATGCTATTTTAATTGTATTTGAGTTCTAGAAGTCAAATGTTAAACATAGTCAGAAATGTATCCCCTTGAAAGCAGCAGAATAACTTATACCCAAATTAGACTTCTTTTCATCTAAATCTCTATTTACTCTGTGCTTCCCTCTTGTGATCAGTAAGTCATGCGCTGCTGAAAAGCCAATGTCAATTGGACTAGATCTCCAATATAATGATGCCATTATCAGAATATGCTTTGATTCTTGCTTTTATATTTTATTTTATTTATTTGCTTATTTATCAGATTCATGTGTTTTATTTTGAACGCTGAAATAATCCAATCATGTTTGTATGTTGAGCTTTCTTCCTGTAATTAGAATATACATTTTTATTGCTTTGAGATAACAATGTTTACAGAGTTGTAGGGTCCTTAGTGCTCTCTGAGTTTGATTGTTTTCTTGCAGATGTTTCATTACCCAAATAGGTAGCACCATCAGTGCTAGAAGAGAGTGGGGTTTGCTCCCCACTCCCTTCCAGCTTGCCCTGTCAATGTTGATGGGAGTTTTTGGTGATTCCTTGAGTAGGCTGATTACTGTTTGATTGTTTGTCTGAATTGGTAGTTTGAGGTAGTGTTTCAAGCGGAATGGGACATTTAGGCATGGATCCTTGGCCATGCCTCTTTTGTTCCCAGCTGGCCCCCTCCTGGCCATTCTCCATGGCCAATGGGGCCCTGGCCCTGGCCCTCCACCCTCACCCTTCATCCCTACCCATTCATGCAGTCACTGTTTGATTTGGGCCTTTGGCTGCAAGGGACAAATAGTGCTCAGCCAATCGGGTGGCAGGCAGAAGCAATGGTGCTGCAGTGGCAGTGTGTGATGCAAGATTTTTTTTAAAAGTCCTGCAGCTGTTCTGCATGTTTTGGAGCGTTGCAGATCTGTCACCAAGACTGGAGGGAGTGGGAGTAGCAGCCTCCAGGACCACTGGGGGCACAGACAGGTGAGAGTGTGTTGGGGGGGACTAGGAAGGGAGGGAGTGGCACCTCAGAGGGCTTCACAAAGACAGCTTGGCTCACAACTCAGTCAGTTCCAAAAAAAGAGGGGAGGAGGAGCAAGGCCGGTGCAGCTTCTAGCATTGCAGGAGGATGGGGGGCACAGCAGGTGAACAGCAAGGCCAGAGCAGTTTTTGCTATTGCAAGGGGGTGTGGGGGAGCACAGCAGGCGAACGGCAAGGCCGGCATGGCTTCTGTGATTGCATGGGGCATGGGGGGCTGCAGGCAAAAGGCAAGGCCAGTGCAGCTTTGCAATTGCATAGGGTATGAGGGCACAGGTGAATGGCAAGGCTGACAAAGCTTCTGCGATTGCAGGGAGGCTGGGGGGGGGCACAGCAGGTAAATGGAGGTGTCTGTGCCTAAATGTCCTAAACCTGCTTCAAGAGGTAGTTTAACTCTCACAACCCTAAAGCCCTGATGGCATGGTACCTGGTTATTTGCAGGGCCACCTATTCCGAAGAATATGTGTTTGTCCCACCAGGTCAGAGAGTATAGACCCGTGATGGTGAACCTATGGCACGGGTGCCACAGGTGGCACGTGGAGCCATATTGGTGGGCACGTGAGTGTTGCCCTAGCTTAGCTCCAGTGCGCATGCGCACACCGGCCAACTGATTTTCAGGCCTTCCAGTCCCACCGGAAGTAGGGAAACTGGCTGTTTCCAGCCTCTGGAAGGCCTCCGGGAGGATGGGGAAGGCTTTTTTGCCCTCCCCAGGGTCCTAGAAAGCCTCTGGAGCCAGGGTAGGGGGAAAAACAGGCCTACGGGGCCCACTGGGCTATTGTGTGCCAAAAGCAGGGGGAAGTGTGGGGGGGGTCACGTGCACATGCACAGGAGGGCGGGGGGTATTGAATTATGGATGTGGGCACCCGGACCTGCGACCCCTCACGCTCCCCCCGCTTTTGGCATGCGGTGGCAAAAAGGTTAGCCATCACTGGTATAGACACATTCCAGATCCCTTCCCTGAAATCCTTCCACCTAGGGGGACGTAATGGGAAGTATGCTTTTTCATATGCCCCTACCATATGGAATACCCTCCTACTGGTGATTTGGCAAGCCCTCAGTTTTTTAGACCTTTGGACGGCCATCAAGACTTGGCTTTTTACCCAGACAGTGGGATAAGATAAAATCAAATGGAATGTGGGTAATTGGAGGTTGCTGCCAGGCTTTTTAAAGGGATGATTAAGGGGCCCTTTGTTTTTGTATGATTACGGTTTTATGGTTATATTTCATAGTTATTGGACTTATTTATTGGCTATTGTGAGTCACCAAGAGCTGTTTAAGATGTGTGGCAATACAAATCTTTTAAATAAATTAGCCAGTGAGGACTTAAAACTTGCTTGAAACTTGAGTCATCAGCAATCTACTCAGAGGAAAAAGGCGGAAGGAGGAGTGATGCCTGTGACAAATACCTGAGGTTATTTGTATATTTATTTTATAAAATAAAATAAATACAAATATATTTCTGTTTTATATTATCATACTGGAATCTGAATATAATATGACATGTAAGGAATAACTATAATGTGATCCCTTAGGATACATTTTCTTTGAGAATTGAAATTTTCCTCTCTTTATCCAGTAAAGTACTTCCATCTGTTTTATTTTATTAGGATATAGATAGTCCTCAATGTATGACCACAATTAAGACCAGAACGTCTGTCTCTAAGGGATGCTAAGTGATGCTAAGTTGTTAAGTGAATCATACTCAATTTTATGATTTTTTAATGCCTTAAGTGTTAAATAAATAATTATAGTTGTTAAACAATTCATGCAGTCATTAAGTAAATCCAGCTACTTCCATTGACTTTGCTTATTGGAAGTCTCCTGGGAATTTTGTAAATGGCGATCACATGAACTCAGAATATTACAAGTTTCATAAATCTATGCCAGTTGCTACGCCCCCTGAAGTCACATGATCAACATTTTGATCATGTGACTTCAAGGACACTGTGATGTCCACTAAGTGGAAGGACCAGTAGTCTGGTCATAATCAGTTTTTTCAGCACTGTTGTAACTTTGAACAATCATTAAGAAAATGGTCATAAGTTTAGGTCTACCTGTAGCTATATTTTTAAATAAATACTACAGAATAACCTACATGAGGAAACTGCTATCACTAAAATTTATGCTATAATGAAATAACACATTTCAGATTTGTTTTCGTCATATTTGCTGTGAATATGTCATAATTGTCATATTTGAGTACATTTTTGAATACATCAGTGGCTGGATTCACACATTGTGATTTATTGAACAGGCTGAAATTGTGTAATGTATGATAAATTACAGAATTCAGAACATACGGGATGAGAGTAAATAAGTCAAAATAAAATAATCTACATTATTGTTTTGTGCCATGGTTAATTTAGAAGTCTTCAGATGTCCAAGGTTTAATACCATTTGAATTATATAGGAAAATAATTAAGCTAAGAAGGACAAATTCATGGAGTGGTCAAAAAGGTCAACATGCCAGCCACAAATTCAGCCCGTTTTTTATACAAATTGTGCATTCATATTCACCGTCTTGTCTTATTCTCTCCCTTCACCCTCTCAGCTGACTCCCCTGGTGGGGATTTTTGAAGACCAGAGGTGACACTTAATTTTTTGCAGGAGAAAATATTCCTGCAATAGGTAGGCAAATGACACATGTGGGGGGGTGATAACATTTTCTATATTTTCCTAGAAATGAGAATATTTCCTCCTTTTTTCTTTTTTAGAAAGGGCAGAGTAGCTTCATTTAGGTCAGTGATGGCAAATCTTTTCAGCACCGAGTGCCAAAAAGGGAGCGCTTCACGTACACGTGCTTTGGGCACGCATGCATGCTCGTCAGGGCCACGACCAGGAAGAGGAGCAGATGAGGGGGCATCCCACATACCAGATAAGGTACTTCCGGTTTCTGGCATGCGTATGTGTACCATCCAGCAAGTTTTCCAGGTTTCTGGCACACATGTGCACACGCTGATCAGCTGGCCGGTGCACATGCTGATGCTGGAAAATGGAAGACCAGCTCTTCCAGTTTCCGGCACTACCACGCACAAAGGCCAGCTGATCATCACGTGCGCATGTGCACCAGAAACCCGAAAGGGGAATGGGAGACACCACCCATGCCAGGAGACATGGCTCCACATGCCACTTTGGGCATGGGTGCTATTGGTTCACCATCACAGATTTAGGTCTACCAGATTTCATCATTTGTGATCAAAGAATGTTAGTGACTACATGTATTCCTGGGAATTCAGATTGTCCATCTCTTCCTCTTCCCAGCCCCATATATTTGAAGGCAGAAATATAAGGTAAATGTATACAGCTCTCCTTCAAGAGATTTTGAATCTTACTTTGCACAGAGCAATAATAATAACAGTGAAATTCTTAGAGGCTTCTTGTAAGGATTAGAAGGTAATAATATACACAAAGCACTTGGAATTCTTAAAAGTGCTGCATGAATGAAAATGACTTAATTATTTGAAATAAATTATTGTATAAACTATTTTGGCAAATGTTTTAGTCAGCTAAAGTAATCTGGCATACTGTTTGAATAATGTTTACATATAGCGCTTAGAAAATTTCAAAATTAGCTATATTGTAAATGAGAAGTCTTTGCATATCTTTATTGTAACTATTGCAGCAACAATTCAAGAGTTTTATGAACAATATTACTGCTATTTACTATAAGTTTGCAATTAGATAGGTCTTTGTATTGAATAACATGAAAATTTTAAGAAATATTTTTTCTCAGGACTTTCTCATAACCAGAAATCAGGTACAAGTTAAGATTTTTGCAAAAGGAGATGGTACACATGGCATATATTTTAGCTAAAAATTGGGCACTATAAAGCTTCACTCTTGCAAGCCCAGTGTACAATAGGTCTATTTTTTTTTCTTCATTGGTTTTTCTTAGCAGTAGTATTGTAGTAAGAGGAACTCTAGTCTTTCTGAAACACCAAAGTGTTGTACTTTCCATACAAAAGTAAAATGTCAAAATGAAGTGTTATATCTGTAATTTTACAATTTTAAATTATCATTAAAACTTGGTAAATTTTTTAAAGTAGAGACTTCTAATTTGCTGGAGATAATTATAGCAAGGGATCGCCCAGCACCACACAATGTGCACCACACAGGATAGTTATCAGGGGGCTTTTTTAAAGGTGGGCCAGAAGCAAGTTAATGTAATTAGTGTGTTCTTGAACTTGACTGTTAAAATGGAAACATTTAAATCGGTAAAACTATTATGTTGGGCTCATGTTATTAATCTTAAAAAGAATGGCAAAGGAATTTAATGAGTTTTAAATGTGAAACTAAGATTAATAACATTACTTTTTAATACTCAGTGCAGAGAAGCATGAAAGATGGTTAATTCGTGCAAATACCATGAAAAGTTCAGGTGGCAATTAAAAAAACCAAAACCAAAAGATAGGTTTATAGCCAATAAAGGAGAATATTTGTAGCTGATGATGTTACATAGTTTGGATAATGAAGCATCTGCAAGAAAATAACCAAGCTCAGAGAGCACCATGGCTTCTTCATAGGTTTATACAGTAGATAGCTATTTTTTAAATCTGTTTCTTAAAGGTTCTTTAATTTATTGCTATTTTTCTTGAAAATCTAGATTCTGGCCTGTTAGAGGTGTCACTTCTTTGTTCCCTTATTTAAACTGTTACACTGACAAAAGTCAGTTTGTCATTTGTTCCTTGAAAATAAGAATGCTGACAAAGTTTACAAAAAACGAACTTATCAAGTGAGCTTCACCTGGTCACAATTTTCCTTTTTAATAGGAGCAGACAAATTTACCCTAAAACTGTTACTATTTATACTTAAGAATGAGTATATATTTTCTTGAGGTTTTTATGTGTGCCTGCGCAACCAGCATTCATTCACTAAGCTGGCGGCATTGTTAACTGTTTTTGGTGATACTTTAAGGACAAAAATTTTGTCCTTAAAAGTTTTATTTGGTTTAATATCTTTTTTGTAGACACTGTATGTATGTCCCCCTGAGAAACCTAGAAAATGTCTGGCAGGAACTCATAATAATGGCCTTAATTGTTTTGTAGCAGAAGCAAAATATACAAAAATGATATAATTTACTATCATTTAGTATGCAGGATTGTGGATTATTATTATTTTTTTATTCAAATAGTGTTTAAGTAATTCTGTGAACTATAAATTCAAGTTCAAAGGTTCAAAGCTTTACTTTCCCCACTATACTTCAAGTGAAAGAATATTCTGGCTGGGGATAGGAGTCTGGCTAGTGGTAGTCCTTGACTTATAACCATTTGTTCAGCAACTGTTCAAAGTTATGATAGCACTGAACAAAGGAACTTCAACTCATGCCCAAAGTTACAGCTGTTGCAGTGCCCCTGTGGTCATGTGATCAACTTTTAGCAGCTTGCTTGCACTTGTAACCGCAGGGGGCTTCAATTTGTCCCCTTCCACCTTTCTCCCCATTTATGCTGTGATGCCAGTTGTGGTGGCAGAGCAGCAAGGGGTCAAAATATCCCTCATACATGGAGGTATCCATCATAAGATATTAAAATAATGTCAGTTACAGATATTATGTACAATATACATTGCAGGTAGGATACAGTAACAAATCGTGAAATGGGTGTTGTAAAGGTGGTGGGTTGGTTCTTTCTTACTTTTTATTTTGTTTTAGTGAAGTATCCTATTGACAATCACTTTACAAATCTTTATTTTCCAATAAGCAATGTAGTAACTATGCCAAGAAACTTAATCACATATACTAACCCAATTGTGTTCTTGAACATATGATGAAAAAGACATCATGCTGAAGGATAAGTGATTCTTTCTGGTGTTAAGAGACTGACACAGAAAACAGGTTGAAAAGAAGAATCTACAGATTATTGATTTTATTTGATATCTTTATTTTTGTAACAACAGTCTTTAATCTTTAAAAACAACTTTTAAAAAATTTAAAGTACAAACTAAAAGTACAAACTAAGAAGGAAAAGAAAAAAAGTCTTATATTTTATACTTACCAATGGTTACTCATTTATCAAGTAATTCACCACTGTAATATGAACAATGCAAGCTATTAATTGCAAGATATCATAGAATCTCTACAGTAGTAACAGATACTGCTGCATCTTTTGGTTGGTAGAAAATAACATGTTGAAAAGAACTATCCAGCTGTATATTCAAAAATGACACTTATATTTCAGGTTGCCTGATCATTACAATAAATGATATGATTTGTTTAGCATTATGAGAATGGAACTATTGTGAGTTGTAAACTATGTTTTTATGACAATTTGTGGCAAAATATAATCAAAATAAATTGTGAAACCAGTCTATTATGTAGAAATATCACTATCAAGAAATATGATGCTTGCCTGAAGTAATGTGTTATTTAAAATTCTCACAGGTGATTCAAACCAAACACACCCTAAAAATAACCCGCATTCTGATTTTTTATTTTATTTTAACCTAAGGACAGTGATGATTAACCTTTTTGGTGCCGAGTGCCCAAAGTGCGTGCACGTGTGCGAATGCATGCATGCGTACCTGAACCCCCAAAATGCGAGTGCCCCTGTGCATTTGCCCCACCCCCACACATGCACATGCATCACTGCGCATGCACCCCAGCCCCCCCTGCACATGCACTCCGGGTCCCGTTTTGGCTTCCAGATTGGTGCAGGAGGCTTTCCAGGCCCAAAATAAGATGCAGGGGCAGGACGCATGTGCGGGGGGGCTGGGGTACATGCGCTGGGGTGCTCGCATTGCATTTTGGGGGTTAACCTAGGACAGTGATGGTTAACCTTTTTGGTGCTGAGTCCCCAAAGTGTGCACATGCGCACGTGAATGCACACATGCATGCCCAAACCCTCAAAATGCAATGCAAGCAACCCCGTGCATGTGCCCTGCCCCCCCACATGCACATGTATCCCCTCACATGCAGCCCAGCCCCCCCACGCATGCATCCCGCACCCCTGCACCCCATTTTGGGCTTGGAAAGCATCCTACACCAACCTGGAAGCCATAGTGGGATGCAATCTTCCCAAGGACCTGGGATGGGTAAATGTGGATGTTTGATAGTGTTACAGATATTGTTGCAGGATGTAAGCTGTACCATGAAAAGCTGCCTTTTGCAATTGACCAGTGGTACTTTAGTCAATGCTAATGTTATTCAAGTGGTTCTCTAGTTGTTTTGGAATTGCACCCAAGTTCATATGATTATTAGTATTACCTTTGCCACTGTAATTCTATTTCTGTTTCCAGGTCTTTATATTTTGTTATTTCCTCCAGTTCCTTCTCTTCTGTTCTGCTGTCTCCAGGTATTATCCCCTATCCAGACTTCTTTGTCTTTCTTATTGACAGTTGTTAAGTCTGGGTTGTTATGTGACAGGTGACTGTCTGAATTCTAAAGTACCAGAGTACCAGAGCATTTTAGCTACTTCATTTTCTATGGCTTAATAATTACAATTATTTTGTGCACACCCATACAAGGAATGATTGATTGGTAAAACTCCAGAAATTTTCCTGTTGACTAGTGGAGATTGGATATTTGCTCATCTTGGTTAGCAACAAACAAAATACTAAAATCCCATTTCTGAGGATTAGAGTCATATGCATGCTTGCTGTTTTCTTTGCAGCAATAAGGATATTGACTGCAATTTTATTTGAACTGAACAAATGCCCATGATACTTGTTAGCGTCACATAATACGCTAAGGCCAAATAAATATTGTTTGTGATTTAGCATTTTGTGTGCATACTGCTGTTGTAATTTGTAATCTTAGATGAATTCATCTAATTTGCGGGGTGTTTATGCAATTTAGCCAATTCAGTACATTCAACTCATTGTTAATTGCTCCTTTAAGCAGGAGGCTATATTTTTTTCTCCTAGGTAATCAAACTTCAACTATTTCCAATGATATTGTTGAATTTTTAATAGTCATGGTTTGCAGAAATCATTTATGCCTCCTCCCCTTTACTTCATGCATATATACATTCACACGTTATGTTATGTTACGTTACGTTACGTTACGTTATTTATTTATTTATTATATTTATATACCGCCCTTCTCCCAGAGGACTCGGGGCGATGAACAGCCAAGGTAAAATACATAAATATAAAAGTTAGAAGACAATTAAAATCAGATTAAATATTTTAGCCCACACTTAAGAACCCTATTAAAATCCAATTTAAAACTTAAAATTAGGCCAGCCCGGCTCGCTGGAATAAAAGAGTTTTAAGGGCATGGCGGAAGGTGTGCAAGTCCGGGATCCTCCGTACCTCCGGGGGCAGCTCGTTCCAGAGGGCAGGTGCCCCCACAGAGAAG
>JANHZT010006858.1:285525-299900 GCA_032468215.1 Stegonotus admiraltiensis | reverse complement strand
GAGGGCATCTTTCGGAAACTTGACAATAACATCCTCAGCTGGAGGATTACACATCTTATTCCTGCATCACTAGAGCTATTATTTTCCTGCAGAAAAGGATAGTAGTTTATATTCTTCCTTTCAGGATACTTTGAAATGAACATATTCCCTACTTTTAGAAACTCTTAACACCAAGCTGCCCTCTATATTAAGCATAATAAAGTTTGACCATAAATTATATGTATCTGTTTTATTAAGTTCAGTAAAATTTAACATTGTTGTTGGTAAACGTGAAAGGAAATCATATTGTCTTCCTGCATAGAGTTATCTGTGCTATCTTATCATATAGCTTTTCTGAAGGCTGGATAGTATGGGGGTAAGCATTTCTGGGATTCTTCCCCTACTTTATTTATTTTATTTGTCAAATTTATATGGCTGCCCATCTAACCCGGTGATTCTGTGTGATATACAATAAAATCAAGAATTAAAACATTTTGCAAGCCCATTAAAACAATAAGCATGGATGAATTAAGACCATGAGAGGGAAGATGTTTACATATGGTATAATCAGCATGCAGGCTCTCTGTTATCAGTGAGCCCCCAGGCTTGCAGGGAGAAAAAACACATTTTGAGAACTTTCCCAAAGGCCAGAAGGCTTGGGGTTAACTTTATCTCCAAAGGGTGGATGCCACAGCAGAAAAGGCTCATCTGTTACGTCCTGTGTGTTACTGAATTCATTTGAACTACCATTGGGTAATGTCTCTCTGCTTCTAGTTTTGTGGAAGTGTTGAGTGATTTTTGAAAGTTAATATGTGCACTGAGAAACTTTGGTACTGTTGAATATTTAGTTGAGAACCTACTGAAACTCTTGCTGTCCCTGCTGTCTGATTATTATTTTGTAATTTGCAGTCAAAGGCCTTAATCTTGGTCCTATGGAAACATTTCTGCCATTTTGTACAGATAACCCACTTTATATATTTTTTACTTGTGACAGAATTGAAAAACGTCACAATGAAGTTATGTGGAAATGACAGAATTACTTTCTGGGGGCAGTGTGTGTGTGTGTGTGTGTGTGTGTGTGTGTTGGCATATTATCACTATCCATATGATCTCACTGTTCATGTCATTCCAATTGTACACATTTATTTTAAAAATCTGGTTATATTAAAGCAAATTATACGATGTACAGAAAAAAGATATATTTCTATACAAAAGATAAAACAATATTAGTAAATGTAACCAGAAAAAGATCTGTGATTGAATGTTTATTCATAACATGTCACGGAATAAGCTTAGGATTTCTTTAAATGCTGAGAATTTAGTAGCAGATCTTTGGTAAATTGTTAAACTGATATGCATTACATTTTGTATTTTTCATAGTACTTCCATTTTTTTTAAACAAACTGTATTAAACATAAAAGGATAAAACATCAAATACATACAAAGTACATTTATATCCACCACCACCACCACCATAAAATAAACAAACAATACAGAACAAAACAAACTGGATATATATATAGATATAGATATAGATATAGATATAGATATAGATAGATAGATAGATAGATAGATACACACACACACACACACACACACACACACACATACATACACATACATACGTACATACATACATATATATATATATGTATATAAAGTGACTTTTTAACATCATTTATCTTATTGACGGTGCTTTTGTGTTACTTTTACTTTCTTACAGAATGTTACTTTTACTCTCCTTTCTTTGTACTTATCCAATTGTACCATCTGTTCCATACAGTATAATATTTTGAGTCTACCTTGTCTTTTGACTCAAATGTTAATTTATCCATTTCTGCGCAATTGTAATTTTTTTGGATTACTAGTTGATCTGTTGGCATTTGATCCGTTTTCCAGTGTTGCGCTAATGCCAATCTGGCTGCCATAATTATATGTAATATTAGATACTTTGTTTCTTTCCTGTGATTTTCTTTGATCATGCCTAATAGAAAAGTTTCTGGTTTCAACTCTATTTCCTCTGCTGTTATTTCTGTTAACCAAGTTTTTATTTTTTCCCAGTATTTCTTAATTTTTTGGCAAAGCCACCAGACATGAAAGAACGTGGCCTGTGTTTGTTTACATTTCCAACAAGTTGGATTTAGGTTTGGATTCGGATATATTGGGCAATGTATCATGGGCAAGAAACATTGGACATAACATACAATTGGAAGACTGGCATGGCAAACTAATTATATCATGACAAAACCAGCAGTTTATAGAGAGAATCAGTATAAAATGTGGTATAGACCCTGGCCCCTTCGAGATTAGCGAAAATGTATCCGAAAGTACTTCCATTTTCAAAGGAAGTATTAGAGCTTAACCATCCTTTGCACAATCATGTTTGCAGTTACTAACAATCCTCACATTTTGCTAAGGCTAGAACAATATTTTTTCCAATTTATGTGAGAGTAATTAAAATCAGGCTTTACTACAAGAACTACTAAAGATAGATGTCTTTCTGATTTTATTCCTTATCCTATCATGGCACAGTAGCTTATATGGAATTGATGGGGTTTTCTTTTGTTTTGCTTTGGGTGGGGGGTGTAGAATCTGCCACTAGTTTATTTTTCTTTTGTATAAAGGTTTTTCTTCACCCTCCATTACTTCTCCATTCCATTAGTTTTCTTGTATATCTACTATGCCTTTTAAAACTAAGCATTCCACTTAACATATGGAATACAGTTGATTTGCTCTACTGTAATACAATTTATTGTACTCCTATTTATGCCTCATGGAATTGCGGTTTTTATGTTGTGGATATTAAGGGATTTGAAGAGCTCAAAGAGGTGCTTTGAGTTTTGGACAGGCATAAGGTGCCCTTTAAAACAACTAAATTGCCAAATTGGGCGGCTTTTTCTCATATAAGTTAGGAATTAGCTTTAGTGTGTTCATGGATAGCTGGTTTTTGGCCCTGTTTTAAGTGTCGAAGTCCCTTCTGGGTAAGAAGGGCCTGGTGAAGCTTTGTAGGGCGACTGTGAAGATTTTCTAGGCACTGGACTGGCCCGTAGTTGGACTCCAATCATGTAGAGTAAGTAATATATAAACTTGGTTATTTAGAAAGTTTAAACTGCTCATTTTGAAGAAGTGGGCAGAGTCCTTGCTGTTCTATGTTCTGCCACCTGCGTTTTAGATCCATGCCTCTTCTGATTGGTTAAGACCTCCCAGAAGGTTGCATGCAGTTGTATCTAAACAATGGCTAATGCTGCCTTGCAGATGGGGGCAGTTCCAGCTGTCTTGAAGGAAGCAGTAGTGTTCCTGCTTCCCAAGAGGCCATTAATAGACCCAACAGTCTCGAACTTTTAACTCCGTTTCCAACCTATCCTTTCTAGGGAAAATTGTTGAGGGACTACTAAGTGATCCGTTTCTGAGAATCCTGGATGAAGCAGAAGACTGAACCCTTTTCAGTCAGGGTTCATTCTGGGAAATCTCATTCATATTCTAATTGTGGACAGGAGGCCATTTGGCAAATGTAAGCCTCCCCCCCTCAAAAAAAAAACCAAAAAAACACCATAGGAGAATGAGCAAGCATTGATGAAATAAATCTCAGTGAGCAATGTCTGCTTGGGTACTTGTTGCTCCAGGGTATTTTGTTCCCAGACTTGGCTTGAAGAACAGTAAGTATTGTGATCCATCTCCCTTTCCAGACTTCTTGTCCACCAAAAGTGCCAAGTTTTGAATGTTTGCATCACCTTTGGGACAGGTCAAAGCTTGTCCTGTTTGTGGTGTTTTTTACTGGAGTGCTTTCAGATTTGATGCCGAACTTTTACTAGAGATCTTAGTGTTCATAAAGACCTGGTATGCATGCTTGAGGCCATGTAGTCTAGTGTGGCTCAGAATTTCATAGATGCCATGGAATTTTTTCACAAAAAAGAGTGGTCATACCCTGGATATGCTTTTTTTCATTTATATAGGGAAGTAAAGATCTAAAAATGGGGATCTAATGTATAGTCACAGAAAGAAAAGTTCTTGAGCTCATGGTTAAAAGATAAATAAATGTAGCAAATTATTTTTTTATGGTATCTAAATTAGTCATTTTGACCATACATTGTATTACCTGTTTATAGATAGCCATTCATACCAAGGCTGCAAGAGAATATTTATAATTTTAATTCTGTCCACTAATAAAATGTTTGATCCTTTCTTGCGGTAACAAAATACAACAGTTTTCTGTGTATATATCCAGAAAGACTTGTTGCAGAGAATGCAGCATTCTCTGAGTTATAAACTAGGGATATAAAGTAATATTGTGAACATTTTGAACTGGATATTGTTTAGTTGCTGCTGTAGGCAGAAAATATAACTTTTGGGAGAACAAAAATCTAATTAACCACCACAAATTGATTAGATCTTCTATTTTAATCCCCTCTTGTTCGTATTAATCCTTTAGCTAAATTTGGTTCTTTTCATGTGCAGTGTTTCTAAGTGATAATATGTAGGTATTGAGAGAAATATACAAAGACTGGTTCTTGATTAAGTTTTCTGATTCTAATAGTCATAAAACAGTTTTTTTAAATTCAAGGATAATTGGCTCATAACCAGTTTCAAATCATAAACACTTTTTATCATGTAAATAATGTAAATATGGAGAAATCCAATTGACTGATGAATTATTTGTAACTGCTGTTGAATCTCTAATGGAAATGTAACATTTCCAAGTGCCTTGAAACAAGGTGGGGTAGGACCCATATTCTAGAAGAAAAAAATGCAATGTTGAGAAAATGTGAAATGTAAATTTTTCCTAATTTTTATAACCTTTCAGATATTCTGATCTTTTATGAATAATGCCATCTTTAAATTTGGTTTGCTTATAAAATCACTGGTCAGTCTAGAACAAATCTGTACAACATGCAACCCACCAGTATTTTTTTTAAAAAATACTTGCTGCCACCAAGAAGGATTTGCTGGTACTGCTGCCCCAAAAGGTGCCCTGGCAAGTGTTTTCAATGCCTCTAGGCCTCACTGCCACCATCAACTCCAACATTGCCTCTGCTCCATTGGCTGCTGAATATTTGATTGGCTTTCAATTATTTATAACTGATCAATGTGATGGTTTCTATAAGTTGTGCAGGCCTGCTGTAGAAGATGACTTTTACTAAGATCTGGATAGAGAAAGTGCAGCTGTTTTGGCCGTCTTCAAGGCATGAGTGGTGGCATTTTTTACAAAGGTTTTAAATCATAGTTTAATCATTTACAAAGAAACTCATTCGTGAGATGTAATCTGTAGTTCACACTCTTCAAACAACTAGGTCTTCTGTAAGCCCTTTTCTGGACTCCAGAACCTTAGTAGGAGGAGTGTACAAGTGCATGATTCAAATCAACTGGCAATGCATCCAGACCCACATTTCACCCTAGTTATTCCTTCTCCCCCTCAATATCTTTGTTTTCTTCATCTGCTATGACTTGGTTTGGTGGGCACCATGGTGTCCTTCATTTTAGAAGTCTGAAGTTTGTGTTAGTTTGTATAATACTGTTCTGTCTCTCCTGGTAGATTTCTTGACAGTTAGAATGGTATAGTACAGGGGTGCCAAACTCAATTTCATTGAGGGCCGCATCAGGGTTGTGTTTGAACTCGGGGGGACTGAGTGGGCATGGCCAGGATGGGCGTGGCCAGCCCAACTTCCTGCAGCCTGCATGCGGCCCTTCCGAGCTCTGTTTTCTCTGGCAGAGGGCTGCAGGAGGCTGTTGCAGCCGAAAATGGAGCTTGGGAGGGCTGTGCATAGCTCTCCTGAGCTCCATTTTCACTGGCAGAGGGACTGTGGGCCAGTCCTTTGTTCTTTCCAGGGTGGCACCATGGGCCAGATCTAAGCACCCCATGGACGGGATCCAGCCTACGGGCCTTGTGTTTGACACTCCTGGTATAGTAGCTCTAGGCTATTATAGTGTAGTACAGTGATGGCTAACCTTTTTGCCATTGCGTGCCAAAAGCAGGGGGAGCTCAGGGGGTCGTGCACGTATGTGCCCACACCCATAATTCAGTGCACCCCATCCCCCTGAACTCCACCCGCTTTTGGCACGCGATGGCATGGTGGGCCCGGTAGGCCTGTTTTTTGCTCTCCCCAGGCTCTAGAGCCTTTCTAGGAGCCTGGGGAGGGCAAAAACAGCCATCCCCACCTCCCCTGGAGGCCCTCCGGAGGCCAGAAACAGTCTGTTTCCTGACTTCTGGTAGGCTTGGAAGGCCCGAAAATCAGCTGGCCAGTGCAAGCATGCGTGCCGGACCTGAGCTAGAGCAACACTCGCGTGCCCACCAATATGGCTCCGCGTGCCACCTGTGGCACGCGTGCCATAGGTTCGCCATCACAGGTGTAGTAGCTCTCTCCAAATCATCCTCTCTCTGCTAGGCTCATTTAAATTTCCTGGCTTCCAAAATATTTTCAAACTGCAAGATTATTTGTCCATACATGATCAATACCAACGTATTCCCATCAGCATTAACTGCAGGCAGCTTTGTCAGTTTGTAAACTGACTGTCCTTACAAACCTCCGAGGTTTTCCTGTCAGAAAAGTTGATGTTGTAGTACAGGCCTGTCAAACTGGTGGCCCGTGGGCCAGAGACAGCCTGTGCAGACCACACGCACTCCAGCTTTGCAAAGGCAAAAATCATCCTGATACATCACAATCTGGCCCGGGATGCAATTGGGTTTGACACCCCTGTTGTAGTACAATAACATAAGAATAGAAAGCAGTATCCTCCAATTCAGAAATATACTATTTAATAGCATATTGTACTATTCTTTTTGGCTGTTAAAGATTTAAAAGAAATCATCCTTTCTTAGAAATCTTTCTGTACTAAGTTAAAAAAAGTTTATTCTTTATTAAAGAGAGACCAGAATACAACATAATTTTATTTATTTACATATTTATATAGTTGGTCATTTTACATACTGACTTTAGGTGGCTTCCAATAAAAATAGATAAAATGCATACAAAACAAAAAATTTCCAACACATAGCAGCCAAGCATGAAAAACAACTACCAATGTAACTAGGAGACAGACTCAATCACAGGTCTTATAATAGTCCAATGTTTGTATAAAAAAAAGGCCACTGAAGTTGATAAGGAATAAAACTGCAATTGTGAAATCAAGCTGCTTTAATTTCATTGAACTCAAGCAAGATATAAACAACCTGTGAAGAGAACTACAGACTATAGATGGCTGAGCTTTGCAGAACAAATGTCTTTTGTGATCATTTGAAGATTACTTCTTTTGGCTGCTAGAATGCCAAAAGTGTGCTTATGGAAATACTGGGACTTTTTTGCTCTTGACACTGCTCCAAATCAAAGCAAATATGCAGAAGATATTACAAAAACACATTCGTTTCTGTTTCTGCTTTTCATTTTTCTTTACTGACATCTAGAACATTCTTTTCTTTCTGCTTTTTCTTTCTGATTTTTTGAAAAAGAAATCATGGGAATTCAAAGCTTGAATTATTATTGCCTGGTAAGCTTTGAAAAATACTTCTGTTCCAAACCATTTTTTTAAAGTAGGAAATTGTCATAGTGTACCACTATTATTGTTGTCACCTGACATTGTTGCCTGGAAACTTTGTGCCATCACTGTTGGATTTAGTTTCAAATTAGTATCTAACATGGTGATTTACACTGTACAGGCTCTTATTGTGTCCATTGGCTGGTATAGTTACTTTTTAAAACCTTTTTTTTTTGTAGAAATCATTTCAAAACTTGATGAAAACATTAAATTGCTTCTTGGTAATGTAGAGTTCACTTTTATTTAATCTTTATTGTTTTATAACAATTACTGATCTGCTTGCTGGCTGAAAATTGCTGACTCTTTTTATCACTTAAATATAGCTCTGTATTTTTTTTTTAAATGGAAGAATAATTTTTACATTGGTATCTTTGAATCTTACCATATTTTTAATCCATTCACATTCCACCATACACACCACCTGTTCCTTAATTTATTTTTTTGGTAATGAGGTTTCAGAAACATGCTTCCAAATACAATGATAACAGCTGCAAAACTAAGGAAGGCAGTGGCCAAAAAGTGGTGGTGGTGGGGAGAAACCACATAAAATGTGTTGTTGGTTTTATGATAGTTTTCCTTGATTTGTTCGATAGCAAAACATAAAAGCATTAAAAGTTTGGAATTCTTATGTGTTTCTTATGTGAATTCTTAAGTATAGAAGAAACCTTTTCAAGCTGGGAGTAGGGCACGTTGTGGTTATTCTTTAAAGGGTTTTTGGTTGCTTAAGCATCAGGTGACAGAATTATCATTTGTGGAGAAAACCAGATTTGAAAAAATAGTAAGATTTATTACTGAAAATTTAAAATATTTTGCACTTTGGAAATTTATGATTTGTTTCGTTTGGGGTTTATTTCTGCAATAACACCTTTGTTCCTGTCTTTTTCAAATTGCTGGAATCTGTCTTCTCTTGGATCCAAAGGTTGTTTTTAATCTTTCCTACAGATAAATAGGTGAAAGTGTTCACGTTTTGCTGCTATGAAAACACATCTCTAAGGACTATTGTTAAATCTTGTTAGAAGCTATTTTAGCAGAGGTGCTAACCACTTCCTCTCATTTCCGTTGTCTTTCAAGATGGCTTGTTTACCTGTTTGTTCTAAGCACTGCATGGAGAGTTAAACAACTGAGCAGTTCCTTCCTCCCACTGCTGATCATTGGGTCTCCTTTTGGGATCCCAAAAGAAGAGCATTTCCTGGAGGAAATAAACGCCAACTGTTGTTTCTCTCTCACATCAGCAGAGCACTTCAAATTCCAGAAAACCTCAAGCCCCAGAAAAATGTCAGGACCCCTACTGTTACTTATTAATAACAATAATAGGGAAGGTTTTCTTAACTACTAACATATTCATTTTGGTTACAGTGAATAATTTATGAATCAAGAATCCTGTAGCAATTACAACCACATAGAGTGTTGATAATTTAGAGTGACAACCAAAATAAAAGTGATATTATTACATAGCCACCTGGTGGGGATCGCGGCCTCCCTTCATAGCTGCAGCTGTGACACTGAGATGAAACAGTAAAAAAAATCAGAATAATTCTTTGATTATTTGGAGCCATCCTGTTCATCAAAGAAGTTTCATGTGTAAATTTTATAAGGCTTTAAAACAGAATTAAGGGGGGGGATAGCATCTTATTTCAAAGAATGCTAGCAAATGGGGTACAATGGCAAGTGAAATACATTAGCCTCAGCTTTTATATCTGAAGCAAATCAGACAATGGAGCATAATCTAAAATAGCAATTTGGATTTTTATTTTTTGCTGTTCTGTTTTTTTCATCAAAAGATGACATATTTGAGAAACATGCTTGTAAGCCTCATTTCTATATTAAAAGTTAGTATTGCCAATATAGGGGCCAAAAACAACAGAGGACCAATAGATGGCAGGAAAGACATACAGAAAACCCTTCGATGCAATGTGATGACCATCCATATTTTTGCAACCAAGAGCTAGCAGTCCTATTAAGCTTTTAGTTATATTTTGCTTAAATAAAAGATGCTCATGGGAAAGGGGAGGCAAGGAGTATTATAGACAATTGTTACATTAACTCCATGACATTCTAAGGTTTTGTGTGATGTTCTGGATACCAAAAACATTATAAAATGCTGAAAACAAAAATATTGTGAGATGTTATTATCTGAGCAGACACACACACACACACACACACCATATGTGTACATATACGTAACAGTTGTGGAAGTCAGTAAGTTTCACCTAGATGTGTTGCCTCAGCATGCCAGAAGCTTAACAGAAGGCGCTCTCTTCATTTTGTGGCAAGTAGGGCAGGACTGTTCAATCTTTTTATAGCCCTGTGTGCATATTGAGGAGTCTAGAAAGAGAGCGAGCAAAACTGTTCTGTAGCAGGTGCCAGATTTAACTACTTTGGGGAAATTATAATGCCAATGGAGGGGTGATCCAGCAGTAATTCATTTCCAAAATCAAAAATATATATCCTTAATTTAGTAGTAGGAAAACATTTGTGATATGTACAGAACAGCTTCTTCTTTGTTTTCTTTTTTGGCATTAATAATACAGTATTTTTAACAAGGCATTATACAACATATGATTAATATTTTATTACCACAAGCTTTGGGATGGATTGAGGCTAGAGGTGATAAAATTCAAGGTGTGTATCAGTTTTTACCATATGGCCTGACACATTTTAGAGCTTCAGTTAGCCATCTGCCACATTAACATTTTTACAATACAACTACATTTTTGTGTATTTGAGTTTAGTGCTGTGTGTATTCAGATGTTAGCACCCTAGGGTGTTAACATATTGCAGACATTATTCTGTCATCTACTTAAATAATGACATCAAGAAAATATAGCTGTGTACTAGAGATTAATTCTTTATCTTAAAATGAAATGGCTCTGTTGATATAAGTACAGTAGATAGTGTTAGACCCTTGTTAAGTTTATTTGCACACAATAATTGATTCAGTACAAGATTCCGTTATAACTGGGAAAATATAATTATTTCAATATTTTAGCTCATTTTCTAATATGCATAATGTAATTGTTAGACATACATCCTTTGTTTGCCTTGCTGTGATTAAAATGTATAGCAATAAAGTGAAAAAAATAATACATTTTCCGTGAAATATATTAATCATCTTTCTTAGGTTCTGAATGTCAAAGTGGCTTGGCTAGAAAGAAGACATGTCTTATCTGGTAGAAATGGATGGTCCGGATACTTTACTGTCAGGATTCAGGCCTAGTCATGGATTAAAAATAATATGGGTTGCTCTGATTACTTTTGTCAGAGGTTAAGAGAAGGAGTGTATCTTTTTGGTCATTATAGATGTCTTGGTAGCTTTCAGAACAATCAGCTGTGGTATCCTGGGGAACCATCTAAAAAAGTTGGGAGTTGGAGACACTGTAGCTTCAGTGATTTTATTTCTACCTGAGAAGAAGGGGAATTAAAGGCTCCAGTCTTTAATCATGAAAGACCATAGCACTTGAAGCCATAGCTGCTCCAGTGTCTTATGCCACAGGATTTGATGTTCTTTGCTATGTTTGACAGACAAAGAGTTCTTTTTCATATGAGACTTAGGGAAAATGGACTATTTGGAAAGTTTTCTCTGTCACAGTTCCTAACCTTTGAACTCTGCCATGGAGATTCATAGAGCTCGTTCATTCTTGATGCTTGGTAATACGCTTAATGACTTCAATCTTATGGTGGGTTGATTATTATTTTTTTATTATATGCTGTTTTTACGGGCTTATTCTATTGTATAGTTCCCAGAATTTCCAGGTTGACTTAGGTTACAAAAACAGTAAATAAATTTAAAAACATTTATATATTTATTTTATCAGAAAAGGCAGACAAGGTGTTACAAACTATACAAAATATCTGTTCTTTCACACATAGTATATGTGTAGAAATCTTTTAAATGTTTACATATGTTCATGTTTGTGTGCATACCAATTGAAAAATGAACCATTTAACAGAATTGTATATCTCTGCATGAAGAAAAACAATATTAGCCTCTTAATTTCAATAATAGTTTTCTGGCATAAGATACACCCAGTATAATCACTTGCATGTATAATCTTAAACTTTTTTCCTTCACAAAATCTTACCCAGTCAACACACTGGCCAGCCCAACTGCATCACAGTAAATCCGTTGGATGGGTTCCTGGATCTGATACTCATTTCACAAAAGGTTCTACATGTCTGTTGAACCTCACTATTAAGATGTTAATCTACTTGTAAAAATAAATCCACTGCCCTCCATGACATTTAAGGAGATAGTCCAGTATAAATTTCAAGGAATTTATGCTTAAAAACTTGTACATAAAGATTATAGAATACAGTTTGAAATCACCTTAGTGAAGTATCTTTCTACTGGTCAGCTGCTTTCAACCATATCCATTACTAAGCCTCATAGCATGTTTTATAGCACGTGGTGGGGTACATGGTTTATGTTGTTGGATCCTGGTCCAAAATTAAATAAACCTAAATAAATTTACAGATGTTTCATTTGCTTGCCGGGGACTGCTTTGGAAGCATGCAAAACTCTATAGGCAAAAAGAGAGAAGACTGTATTGCCTTTTTTGTTTTGCATATATGAATCACCGGTTCCTGCTGGTTAATGTAGGGAGGAAAACAGAAAGGAGCAACAGTAAAAAGGGAACAGCCTCTCTTCCAAAACTCTTGAAACTTGGAAGCATTTCCTCACTTGATGCAGTTGATCAATCAGAAATTTTGTATCAATTGCAGTTTCTAGGTCAAATAGTAGGTCATCTCCAAAGGCAGATTCACATAGAACACATTGTAGTAGTAGTCTGATCGAGCAATGATCAGGACATGAGTTACTATCTTGATCCAGATAGGGTGGTAACTGCTATGTTAGCCAAGCTGAGCAAAGACTAACCTGAATATGGTTTCCATGTGCTGTTTAGGATTCACAAGTCACAAAACAACTCTTTCAGGAGAATTGTGACTCCATTCTAAGTAGATATTATAAGATTGGTACAACTCCGTCTCTGTATGATTTACTCTGAGCTTGTTTTACCACCATTCAAATTCCAATAGGTTTTAGATACTCGTTTTATTCAGAACTTCAGTGGCATCTTTGGTTCAGTTCAGGGTTGGAATGAATGACTGGATGTTGTGAGCGTATTGATGAAAACTCATCCTGAAGTAGCAAATGATCTTCCCCAGTACTTTCATTTGAATGTTAAATAATTTAAGGGAAAACACTGAATCCTGAGGAAGTCCATAGCAGAGTTCTAAGGAATTCAACATCAAGAAGAAATTGTTATTAAGTTAAGAGTGGAACCACCATCAAACAATATCTCCAAGTCCCAACCTCTGCAGGTGATGCAGAAGACAATGGGGTTGAATGCTGCTGAAAGATCATCTAGAAGCAGTAAGACCACAGTCCCCTCTTTGAGATCTTGATTGAGGTATTGACCAGAATGACTAATTCCTCTTTAATGGCTAAGTATTGTTTCTTTCAATTAGCCAACAAAAGTGCATGAACACAGTATTTTTCTTTCTCTTAAGAAATTGCAGTCTACCTTATCCTTATCGGCTGTTAGAAGGGCTTTTGCCCCTGTATTATATCTTAGGATATATGTTTATACCTCTTGTGTAAGTTTATTATAACTACATGATACAGATCCTCTCTCCAAAAATGCAACTCAAAACAAATTGAGAAAATTTTGTTGATGAGAGATTACAGCCAGGAGTTCTGTTTGCTGCAAAAGTCTTAAGTCTTAAATTGAAAGATAGTCTTAACCCTCTATCACATGGAGTGGAATTCCTTTCCCTAATGTGATTCTATTATGGATGAAAGATTGTTTCTCCTAGAATATGCTAACAGATTATCATATAATTAGAGTCAAAGTCCACTGATTTCATTTACACCAAGGCATTCCCCAGCAGAAATCTCTTCCCTGTTCTTTATCTACTGTGGAAGATATTCTTAAACTTGTTCTGCTAGGCCCATGTCCCTGCAGTAGCTTCATTTCATCGCTGTTTAATGACTTGGATCTAGACTTTCTACAAGTGGAATTTCATTCACAAAGCATTTCCCCTGGAGGATAGAGAACGTAGTGTTCGTTTTGCTTTGTTCTGGTTCTTGCAACTATCTGTGCTAAATGAGAAGCTTCTATAGAGGGCTGGGGAACCATATTAAATACAACTGTACGTAATGGAATGAGGAATAAATGAGAATTGCCTTTGTCCCCTTTCTTTTATTCTTTATGCAAATAGAACTGGAGATGTCTTAGAGGAAAAACATATTGAAGGGAGCTTGATTTCAGAGTTTTGCTTAAAGTATAGGCATTAATTTTGATATTCATTTGAATGTTTGCTCCTTCATCTTCTAGAAGGTTTCATTGGTAGAAAGCTATTCTGTTTTGGAGAGAGAGGTAAAATAGGCCTAATTGCAAATGTAAAAAAGCCAGATTTGTGCAACAAACAGAAAGTTCTTAAGTGCACGTGCAGTTGATGAAAAATAGAGAAGCTGCTGCTGTACAATATAGAAAAAACTGATGTGTAGCCACTCTTGAACTGCTTTGTTTCCTTGAAAGTTTAGGTCTGCTTAACTGTAAGCTAATAAACCTGCATTTTTGTGTTATGTTTTCTTCTTTATATGGAAAATACCAATTTGTTTATTGTTTTAATTGGTTTGGGTTTTTAAAAAGTTTTTGCTTTTACTTACCAGAAGTTTTTAATAATGAATTCTTAATATTAATAATACACTGCTCAAAAAAAATAAAGGGAACACTTAAAACAACACAATGTAACTCCAAGTCAATCACACTTCTGTGAAATCAAACGGTCCACTTAGGTAGCAACACTGATTGACAATCAATTCCACATGCTGTTGTGCAAATGGAATAGACAACAGGTGGAAA
>JANHZT010006858.1:265184-275295 GCA_032468215.1 Stegonotus admiraltiensis | reverse complement strand
AAGAGGACAAAGAAGTGACATTGACTTGGCCACGCCCACCTGACCAACAAGCCACGCCCACCCAGTCACCTTACCACTAAGCCACGCCCACTAATTAAGCCCCACCCACAGAACCGGTAGCGAAAATTTTTAGATTTCACCCCTGGTTTAGATGAATATGTTTAGAACTTCCTGTTAAGTCAGTGTACGGCCCTTTGTGATCCATGTTTAGAAGCAGAATGTCCACTATGGAAAATCTCTATGTGGGAGTGTTCCACCAACTGTAGAAACTGATATTCAAGAAAGCCTTGATGGGTAGAAGAAGTTCTCAGTGGCAGAGATAAAACCTCTATATGAGGAGAGAGGGATTCATCCATTTTCGAGTAAATATACAAATGCTCACCTTTGGAAAATAAATACTGTAAATCTAAGTCATATATTTGACAGGATAAAGGATCTGAGAAAGCAAAGAAAGAATTAGACTAGGAAGAAACTTTAAATACATTCTCTAAATCTGATCATAGGAACCCAAATCTAGTATTTATTTTTTAACTAGTTTATTTTTTTTAATTCATTTAGCACGTTTATTACTGCTTCCTATGCAGTTATCTCTGAAAGAGTTCACAAAACATAAAATACAATATATTACAAACTGTATATTTAGACATAACTTAGACTCAGAATGAAGAGCACCAGAAAATCCTTTAGGTTAGACTGGGAAATTCAGATTGGATAGTTGAAAAAATATTCTGGAAAAGGTCTATAATAAATTATATTTGTATCATTGCCAAGAATATTACATACAACCAGGATGTAAGTTCTAGTCCTGCCATAGTGGCAGAAGCCAGCTGGGTGACTTTGGGCCAGTCACTCTCTCTCAGCCCTGCTCACCTCAGAGGGTTGTTGTTATGGGGAAAATAGGAGGAGGAAAGAGTATTAGTATCTTTACTATCTTATGTTGAATATGAAAAAAATGGGATAAAAATTTAAAAAGTTGAAATTGAGTTTAATTCAAAGGAAACTTACATAACAATAACAATAAGGGTGGTATAGTGTGCTTGAAAGCAAACACATTGATTCTACAGTGACACAAATATAAAAAATAGTTCCAGTGGTAGTGAAGTTACAAGCACACTCTTGTCCCTGTTCACTTAGAAACCTATGCTCCATTAGTAATTTGTAACTTTCTAGATACACTCTTTGCTTCTAAAGAACTCAGTGTTGAATGGAATCAAAGAATATAACCACAAAAGGAAACTGTGCCAAAAAAAGTATTTCATCATTAAGAAGTTATTTTTAATTGCACTTTGTGTAGCTGACAGCTGTAATTTTAATCCTATTCTAGACTCAGTGTGTGGTATATATGTATTTTGTTCATTTATACCTTCCCTTTCTTCCATCATGAAACCACCCCTGGAGCCTTTCTTATTCAGAATTCTCATCTGAAGGATTCTCCCTCCCTCATTTTTTTCTCCCCCTCTTCCTTTCATGTGCATAATAGGAAGTCAGTTTAGATCACTGTGTCTTATTATTATTTTTTAGAATCCAGGTTCTTAAGCATGTTTTTGGAATAACCAATCCTTGAATATTTTTTCTTCTTTTTAAAATTATAGGACTTTTAAAATGTATGTTACCTGATCTTTTATAAGTTTTTGTTCTTAAAAATAGTGTTAGTCACTATGACACGTAGGGTGATTCTGTAATGAAAAGGAAAGGCAGTTTTTATTTTAAACAAATATATTTGTGTTAGAATATTTGTGCTGGCAACTCTTTCTCTGTTAGTACTGAAGAATTGGTTACATCACATAGGGCAAATCTGCTATAAACTCTTAAGTGTTTAATTTTAGTTAAGTCTTACTTAAGGCATAATTTTGCCTCTTTCCATTCTTCCTGAACTTCTTCAAGTATTTTTACATGTTTTTGGGCAGAGAACATTTTATTATTTGTAAGATTTTTTTCCTCTATGTATTTATGTTTAATTTATGAACTAATGTTTTTTAATATGCATATAGAATAGCATTACTGTATATTTGCTGCTTATATATGAGTAATATTTCTTTGTTACTCTACCAACCTAGAAAAGAAATATGTTGTTAAAATGTTTGTGAAGCAACAAATACCCAAATTTTATCTTGATATATGTTAAGGCTGATACATCTGTTTTCATGCATGTGGGCTAATATAACTTGATCATCCCATTATTTTTAAATGTCTACTAACTAAAGAATTTTCAATATTGCATTATCATTACCATTGCCATAATTAACAATTACATTTTGTAGACCAACTTGCTGTTCCATATACATCAATGAAAACTATATACACACAAGTACGCACACATAAAAAGAAATGCTGACTTCCCAACTCAAATTACATTTGCCTTTTTTTTAAAATGAAACATATTCCTAATTTGTTTATGAAATTTTAGGAAGTTATAATGGAACATTTAAGATCCAGAAATAAGCTTATTCTAGAATATAGCATTACAGCACTTGGTGAAAACCCACATCAATCTATTACAACTGTATAATGAATGTGTAATTCATGTGGTCAGAAGAACAAGTAAAGCAAATGCTAGAATATCTTATAAGTGTTTATTTTCAGGTTGTAAAAGTTTAGTATGACAATAATTAAACAGGGATTAATTATATTCCCAAACTGTGAACATACATAGAAAAGTGATTTTGCATATTTTTTTGTCACTGGTCCTAATTTATTTCTAGTGATCAAATATTTCTCATTAATGTAATGGAATTTTCTTACTAAATTTTTACAGATGTCAAAGTCATCAAGTAATACAAGAATTCTCACTGTAATTTTACAAGGAAAAAATCCATTAATGTTACCTTGGACACATAACTTGGAATGAATGTCCATTAAAGATAAACAGAAGTTTGGCTGGATCTGAAACCTGCTAAATAATTAAAACTATAATATAGAAATTATTTCATTATTTTCCTTACCTATCCTAAATTTGAATT
This sequence comes from Stegonotus admiraltiensis, assembly GCA_032468215.1. NCBI lineage: Eukaryota > Metazoa > Chordata > Lepidosauria > Squamata > Colubridae > Stegonotus > Stegonotus admiraltiensis. The sequence continues at coordinate 272,335 of JANHZT010006858.1, read as the reverse complement.
CCCAGATCTGGATGCTTTATCAGGTTTCCTAGTTGCATCAGAAATTGATATTAAGAGGAAAATTGGAAAACATCTACAGAATATAGTCAGACATTTTTGAGAACTAAGACATTTTTCAATCACAAATAAAACTTCATTTTATTTGTGATTGGGTGCAAATTGCCCTTCAAAGAGAACAAAGCTACAAGATAATATATAAATAATATAGAAAGTTGAGAAAATTGTATTTTAGCACGAAATACAATATAAACTGAAAATACCATTTGTAGCATTTAACACAATTAATTTCCAAGTACACATGCCCAAGTTTGTGACCTGGTTAATATTGCTTTTGTCTAAAACTAAGTCTAAAGAGAACTGTAGAAAATGAATATAAGCCAATTTAATTATACCAACAAAAACCAGCTAACAACTGAAATGCTTTTCTTTCATTCAGTGTCCATTATTTTATAACCTTAGATATACTTATGATAAAATGCTTCTGATTTCATATATAAATATATATTTAAGGAAAATCAGTAGTGACATCTGCATTAGTAGATAGATCCATGTTGAATCAGAGTTAATTTATAATGACAAAGTAGAACAAGATTGTCACTGAAAAACCCACCAAGTAGCTCTGTGAATTTGTTTCCAGTTCTAATAACATACTGTTTACCCAGAGAATCTTTATTTAGAACTCAGTATCATGAAAAAACAAACAGGCATTATTTGAATAACTTTTAAAATTACTTACATTGATGCTGTTAATATCCAAAATGGATCATACTTCGTTTCTTCTTCATGCAGGTTTTTTTATTGAAGTTTACAAATGAAATTCATATCCACTGTCATTATTACTCTTGGGTAATATTACTATGCAGACTATGATCAGAGATGATTGGATGTTAATCGTTTATTTTGTAGCATCTCTATAGCAGGCCCACATTTAATAGGCAACATTCTTTAATGTTGTTGTTTTAAATTCCAAATTGAATACAAAGGGAAGTTCAGTATCAGTATTTAGTTCTCATTTTTATGCTTATTGGTGGCTAGTGTTTTTTCATATGGAAATGACTTATATCTCATTATGTTTCCAGGGATTGTAATGTTCTTTTTTTCTCATCCTTTTCAAACCCCTGTTTATATGTGTGTATTTTTTTTCCTCTGCCTAGACCTGGTTAACCATTTCTGTGAACAGGTCCTCAATTTTTTACTTTGTCCCTACTTTCCTGTCGTAGCCCCATCTTCCCCTGGTGTCGACTCCGTACCCTTACAGCGCACAGGCAGTCAACTCGCCACACAGAATGCATCAGCGACCTTCCAGAGGGCCAGCTATGCTGCCGGCCCTGCCTCCAATTATGCAGATCCCTACCGACAGCTGCAGTATTGTCCTTCTGTTGAATCACCATACAGCAAATCTGGACCAGCCATCCCACCTGAGGGAACCTTGGCTAGGTCACCTTCTATTGATAGCATTCAGAAAGATCCCAGGTGGGTAAAACTTTAATTTTTTTTCTATTATTAATTCATAAAGAGACATCCAGCTGCAAGCATGGGTGTCAAGATTGTAGATTATTGCATAAACAAATAATCCAGTTCCATATTTTTTTAATGAAGTTCTATTTCAAAAGCCAAACAAATTGGCCAGGAATACTATTACAAAAAATGAACATTTATTAACATTTATTTGCATTTTTAACAACAGAAATAAGAAAATAGCACACATAGTGTCCTTCTGTTCTGTTTTCCATGGAACTTCCTCTACAAATGTCTTGCATGTATTAGTGTTCTTAATTACTTTCCTGATAGTAAAGGTTATTTTTGGTTAAGTATTTTTAAAATGCCACTCAATTTCCTAAGATAGGAAGCTGGTATTAAATGTTTCCAAGGGTATTTTCATATGAATTTTGATTCAAATATAAAAGGTTGGAATCAAGCAGGAGCTACTAAACAAACAAACTTAATTAAAATATGCAACTAATTTTTACAAGACTTCCATTGCCAAGTACTGTGACTTTTATGGCATTTAAGCAGGACAGACAAAAATGCAAGTGTATCCAGACATCAATGTTAGCCTAGGAGTTTTAAACCTGTTAGGCTTTTGCCTGTTTTTAAAAATGATTTTATACTTGATGAATTCTTGGGGGGGGGGTTCCTTGATTCTGCTATATTTTCTTTAACTGCCTTATATTTCACTTTTTCCTAATAATAAAAATATTTTAGCCAAATATTTTGTAAGTATTTAAAAGATAACACCTATAAAACATGTCAAAACACTTGCTCAGATAAGTAGAGTACCTTAATTTTTTAACAAAATATTAAAATATTTAAAAACTATGTATAATAAAGAGTTCTTGTTTGTTTTTACACATGTGGTTAGAGGGGGGACACTTTTTGAAAGTTGCTCAGTCTATATAATAAAAGCTTTACATGGCCTCTTTGCTAGGACATTTTTGTTCTAAAACATATATGTGATAAAATTTAGAAGACATTGTGTCACAAATGTGGTTAGATTTTAAATGTTTCTTCTGAAAAATATATGGCTGTCACTGCTTACTTAACATATCACTTCTTAGCATGTTTCTATGTGGAAGCTTTTTTTAGAATTACAGAATGCCTGATAGCGTCATTTGCTGGATGGTCCCTTGTTGCATTATAATTTCAAATTTGGATCAAAGGGCAATCCATGTGCACAAATGTAGCAGATAGCTGGGGCTACTAGGATAGAAAGCCATGGAATGTCTTGCAGAAATTCTAGGGATTTTCACATCAGAACTGCCTCCTGTTTTGCAGTAGCGGCTTTATAGTTGCCTGCCACCAGATTAAAAGAAAATAAAGACGATAAAATGATGCTGGTTTTCTACCAATCATAAAAAGATTGAAGTGGGAATCAAATGATTTCAGATTTTAAAAAATCTAAATAATTTATTCCTGCTCTGACTATGGTATGAATACAGACTGAAATTAGGCACACTTCACTATCTTATATTGAGAAATAACTGCATTAGGCGATTAAACTTGACCTAGCACAGCACAAAAAATATAAGCCCAATGCAGTTCCTGGCTAGACACATTACCTATAGCAGTTTTTAAAGCAAAGGTCCCTCTGCTTCATTTACTTGAAGATTCTAGCTTTTGGGGGTGGGGGATATAAGTTTTAATCAAAGGAAGTGGAAAATAAATTTAAATCATGCTTTTACCCCTGTGTCATTTCAGTTTCTTTTTCTCTCCAGTGGGAAGGAAGTATGTGACTCTGAGTATGGGATAAAAAAAATATCTTTACCTCAGGATGTGTATTCTGGCTCTGGCCTAAACTGTTCTGAATGGCTGCCACTTAAGCAGCATTCAGAACAAGAACTACAGAGTAAGTGTTAAAACAATTCTGAAAAACGCTCTGCTCTGGAAAACCATTAACAATGTCTAAAAGTTTGTGTTTCTATAATTGCTCAATTATTAGCCACTTTTCTTTCTTATATTTCCCAGTTATTTCCCACATTACGCATGAGGGGTCTGTATGGTTTTGTTTTCTAATTCTTTTGCAATAATGATTTCTCAGCCTGCTATGTATCTGCATTGCAATAGGAATTTTAATAAGTTCCTAGGAACCTGTGTTAGAAAAAGTTGGAAAATTAGGAAGGGAACTCAGCTGTAGATAAGTTGTAGTGTGCAACTTTATATTATTTTTTTAATGAAACCACTGACCACAGAATTCCTTTTCCGCACCAGTGACTTATAATGCCTATCACTACACTGACAGTTTCCTATAAAAGTACAAGTTAGACTTTGTAGTTCTCGCAAATTATACTTGTGCTTCAAATGCTTAAAGCCATGTATTTGGAATATGTATCTCTGTACATGTATTAGAGCTGGGCAGTAATTTAGCTTTGATTACAAAAAGATGATTCCAGAGCACATGGGAGCAGAAGCGTAGCACTTGTCTACAAATCTTTAAAATAGCTATGTCTTTCCCCAGGATTGCATTTAATCTCAAGAAAAGAGGCATGGTTGCTTTAAGAAGTACAAGAAGGAGCTATGTTTAGGCGCCTTTCTGGATCAGAATTGAAACACTGCACAAGCCTGTCACATAAACATATACAGTTTAGGAATTTACCAAAAATATAACTTGTAGAGTTTGTGTTTGAAAGACTCACTTTATTGAGAAGGGGATTATGGCAAAATCACCCTACTCCGTTTTCCTTATTGCAGCTATCAGGATTGCCAAAATGAAGACAACCACTAGATGGCAGGAGAGAGTTACCATGTTTTGTATCTTTTTACCACCCTATAGCAATGTTCCAGATTTTTGCAGTTCCAATATGTTGGCCTTGATCATTATTCTGGATTTGCACAACATGCTGATCTGTAGTTAATTATGTTATCTTAAAACAACTAGTTAACAACCAGTTACTTATATTTAATGGGTTTTGCAGGTTAGATACAGTATGCCTACTTGAAGCTATGGACTATGTTTGGATGATATAATAAAAGGACAACCAATATTTGGACTGCAAATATTTGAATAACAATTACAGGCAAAAAGGAGTCACAGTTTACTGCATTCTTTGCATCCATCTTTCAAACATTTGCAGACATAGTGATTTTGCAGATATAGTAGCTGTACTATACTGATGCTTAATAACACAACATAGTCAATGGGCTCCAACTTGATATCAGTTTATTATAATTGCTTCACTTTACAGGAATGCTAGACAGTGAAAAATTAAATTAATTTTTAAAAAATACATATTTAGATCATATTCAACTATTACATGGCAGTAAACTCTGCTGCATTTTTTGGTATTTCCTATATAGAGTTTTATATTATAGTTGTTATGGGAATGCACCACAGGCCTTGTTTCTGACTAATGGGAATGTTCCTGTTAATATTCAGAGGCTTTCCTCCTCTGGCTCTTGCTTTGAAAGTTCCATTTCATTCCCTCTGCTGAGTTTAATTTCCTATCATGCGGAGAAGGAAAGTTACTGGCTTAGTGTCTTCAAAGACTTTGTATCAATAGGCCTTCTTGTATCCCTTGCTTTGTTCTCTTTTCAAGGGGAACAGAGCTTAATATCCCATATTCTTTGTGGACCATTGGCATTCATATTTGCCTCACTATCTAGGAAGAACACTATGTTCTTTTCACAAGCAGTTTATTCGTTCAGTTTTTCATCGGGAAAACCAATAAAAAGTAGTAATTACAATCTTCTTACAAATCTTATTATGAAAATATTGTGAGAGTAAAATATGGAGGGCAGAGTACAGATTTAAGATAAATTGATTTTTTTTTCCTGGAAGTGTTCTTATAGTAAATCTGGCTTATTTGTTAGGATTTGTTTTCATGCAGCATAGAATAAGAAATCAACCACAGTATAAATTCCAGTATTGTGCAGCTTTACAAGCATATCTTTTGTCTGCATTCAAGTAGTACAGATTCACATAAAGCCAAGCCAAAATTCACTGAAAGATTTTGTTACCTTATGCCACCTTTGTGTCTTTGTGCCATACACATGCAGATAGATAGGTGTGTATGTGCGCACATGTGCTGTGATGGATAAGGTGCTGGAATAGAGGTGAGGAGATTCAGGTTCTGGTCTGGCATGAATTCCAGCTAACTGAATTGGGCCAATCACTCACTCTCAGCCCTGGACTGGGAAGTTAAAAATACTTCTCTATATCAAACTGTACAGGGACAATATGGTGGATTACAGTCCTTAATCATTAATAAAGGGGCTTTCAGTTAATTGATTTATGTTGATTACACACATACACACACAAACATATTATTCAAGGACTGACAAATCTGACAGAATGAGGCAAAATAACACAAATGGAGAGAAGGCTCCAATTAACAGCTGCTTGCCACATCTTTCTTATTTCAGATACATCTTATGTTCTTCATTATATAAATTTTACAGTGTTTCCACATATATAATACATATTCATCAGTTTAATTGTATAAAAAAATTGTATCATGATCCTACCATTTGTAGTAAGACGCCACTTCTATAAATATGCAATATTCTGCTGGCATAGGAAGTTGTTTATGCTAACCAAAGGCACTGAGTAGGTAGCACAGCAAATCTATCACCATGAAAGAATCTGGAAGGGAAAACAATACAAGTCTTTGAGATTTGAACAAGACCTTCAAGCTGAAAGTTGACAGCATGCAAATGTTAACTGTATTGGACTCATACTGTTATTATGTACTTGGCTGTCGTTACTGTAGCCAAATTATTTTTTCCACAATATTTTCATATTAGCTTTCCATTTTCAAAAGGGACTCTGGAATTCTGTAGTGCTAAACACTACTGTGTTTAGCCTGACATTTAAGTTTTGTTTTTCTGTGTAGTAGATACACAGACAATTGTGGCATATTCAGAAAACCACATTTACACAAATTATTTCTTAACATAATGAATGAATCTAATCTGTGTGGTCTTATTTTTAATATATTTAACTGAATCCCTCTTGGTACCCTGAATATAGTCCAGACAGGAATTATATTGAGATTATATTCAGTGTGCTTTCCCTCCCCCCGCAACCCGGCTTGAAAGGAAGCCACATATGAGCCGTCACCAGGAAACACTTAAACATCTTGTCAACTGAAAAAGCCAGTGTGATGTAGCAATTAAGGTGATGGACTGGACTGGTTAGTCCATCCTCAACCAGGGAAGCCCACTGAGTATTTTGGGCAAGAAAGACAAAAGACAGTAAATCGTTAGGAACTTAACAATGAATTCTCTAATTTTAAAAGCTGGGGGGAAAGTGGGCTTGTTGTATATGATGAATGAATTTGATGTTCTTATACTATCATAATCTTAACCACTGGTTCAAGATTGCATTCAAAGCTGTTTACAAGCTAAAATGTCAAGAAAATAAAATGATGGTTTAAGAATCATTTCCTGATTATTTGTTCCCTTATTTGTTAAACTAGTAATAGTCATTTGAGGCAGCATATGTAAAATAGGGGAATCTTCTGTATGAATACAGGTAGTCCTCAACTTACCACTACATCTGAGCCCAAAATTTATGTTGTTAAGTGAGACATTTATTAAGTTAATTTTGTCCTATTTTGTGACCTTTCTTGACACAACTGTTAAGTGAATCATTGTAGTTGTTAAATTAGTAGCACAGTTGTTAAGTGAATCTGGCTTCCCCATTGACTTTGCTT
>JANHZT010006858.1:219884-240975 GCA_032468215.1 Stegonotus admiraltiensis | reverse complement strand
AGTCAGCTGGGATCGTCAGAGGCTTTTAAAAGCATTTTTTTACAACCTCTTCAGCCGAAGAGGTTGTAGAAAAAATGCTTTTAAAAGTTAAAAAAAAAGTTGGCCACACCCACTCAGCACATTACCCCCCACCAAGCCACGCCCACAGAATCGGTAGTAACATTTCACCACTGGACTAGCTATGTGGTTCTGTCTTTAGCTACTTTTCTACCACTGTCTGGATCTAATTTACTGTGCGTTTTTATTAATACTCCTCATTTTGTTATCCTTCCTGGCTCTAAATTTGTCTGATTCCAAGGTCAGAGATAGGTTAAGGAAGATAGGATGCTTTCTCCAAAACTTACTGTCTAGCTAACTAATAGTTTTTAAAGAATTCTTTTCATTTTATTGATCTGTGACATAATGCTTTCTGTGGAGATTTTCTATGTCTAATTCATCAGTAGTTTTCATCCAAATTAAATTGTGCAGGTTATTTTGTCCTCTATCACAAAAATGACTGCACCTTAGTTTCATCTGTTTCCAAAGGTATATTTTTAGCATACATACTTTGGACTAGCTACCTAGTTTTCATTCCCACCTTTGAATATTATAATTTGTATTTGATAAATAAATCAGTATAATTCTATCCCTTTTGAAAGTTTGCATTATGCTCTAAGTTGCTGCATATATCTTTGCTGTACTGGATTTAAACCCAAATTCAGCGTGTTGCACTGAAAAGCTCAGAAAACTGATGGTAAATATGAACCGTTAGTCATGTTATGCTCTAAATTAGAGATAAATACAAATGTTTTCATACTTTGAGCACTAAAATCCATTACTAGAAATCAGACTCATGTATTTTATTATCTGCAGAGATTACATCTGAGCTGCTTCGTGGAAGATATTATGTTTTCTTAACCAAAAGCTTTTTTTAAAAAAAATCTAATATAGAATGGATCAATAGTGCAGTCTGTTATCATTACATATACACACTGTATATATTTAAGTTTAGCCCAGCAAATCCTTGTAATTAATTGTCACTGATTACAAATCAATGTGACAACAGTGCAAATAGTAAATAAATAACAAAATGCATTAGAATGTTTTTAAGCAGCTCAGATAGAATATGAAATGCATGGTTCATCTAACCAGAAGGACTGCAAAATTAATAGCAAATATTTATATTGGGTTGGGAACTGGACACAAGCAAACATTAATTTTCATTAATAAAATTCTGTCTTATATATTTAGTATTACCTAGAAATTGGGTATGTTTAGGTTTGATTATATTTAGGGTTGACTTTCATACTTATAGGAAATTTATCCTTTAGATCAGGGGTCCTCAATCCCCAGTCCGTGGACTGGCATCAGGCCACAGCATTTCTGAAACCAGGCCGCACAAAGAAATGAAGCCCCATCCGTGGGATGCAGGCAGCATGCAAAACCACGCCACCTTTGGTCCTCAGAAAAACCTCTCCAAGGAACCGATCCCTGGTGCCCAAAAGGGGCTGCTGCTTTAGACTGCCTGAGTAATGCGATAAGTTAGAAGAATCATATATTATTTTTGCATTTTAAATCTTTCAATGGGAGCTTTTACAAAATACCCTAAAAAACCACACAGGTTTTTTTCCCTACAGTCACTGATATAAACTGTCAGCCACTGCTTTGTTTTGATATTGGTAGTAGTTTAGATTTAATAACAGCTAATTTTAGAATTACTTATAGTCTTACCCTGAAATCTGCAACAGTTGCTAAATTTCATTTTCCCAGATTCTAGTTTCTAGAAAATGAGTATCATTGTTGCTAATACAGTTTTTGTCTGATAACTGATGGTGACAGAAGGTATTAAATTAGTGAAGAATGCTGTTATACTTGATCCTGGTTATACATAGGCTAATTCATTTTTTAGGTTTGAAATGATTTTTGTAATTAAAACCCTGAAAGTACAGGACAAGAAAGGGAAAAATTAGAACAAATACTATTGGTAATCTTAAAAGTAACCAGAAAATAGACTGCCTCTCTTGCTCAGTTAAGAACTTTCAGTGTTCCTCCTATTTTCCTCTTTTACCTTCACATTGCTCTTGTACACATAAATATTTAAAAATATATAAAGAACATGGTGCAAGAAATAATAGCTATACAATATAAACTATCATAGGTCAATTTTGCTGAGCAGGCAATAATAAATGTGTTAAAATATAATATCCCTCATTGGGTCATCTATTTCGATAAGCACAATAGTAAAATTAATGAATTAAAGCTCTACAGCTGACATAAGCTGTTAGTAATAGATTTTGTGTAACTATATATAATGGGATCAGATTATTCTGAGCAAGTATAGTCCATAATAGGAATTCAGAGTAGTGACTTGCTTTCAGTAATTCATCAGTCACACAATGAAAAGAGATGACTTCTGAATGATAACCAGCATGCTTTTTGAAACCATCTGTTTATGAGTGGTCACACACACTCTAGGGATGCTAAAATTTCATCATGCCAGTACATTATATCTATTACTAAGAGTTTATCATCTGAAAATAAGTCTGAATCCTTTATCTGTTGGAGAAATATAAATGCTAATGTGTATCATCACATCGTTTTCTGCTGTTTGTATCTCCTTCACAATTTTTACATTCTCTGCAGAATTTTGAAAAGAAATTAGGTTAGAGGATGTTGGTAACTCTAGGGATATATTCTCAGTAAGCGGGTTCAAATTTCAAGCTTGAGACGAATCAGCTTCACTTAAAATGTTCCAATGAAACACTTAAAATTGCGTATTTGAGTTACATTTCAGCAGATAATACTGAATCCATTTTGAATGTCATGCCATATAGGAACAACAGAAATTCCTCCTGATCCTTAATATGCCAAAAACTATAGTTAAATAATAATATACTTTTTAAAAAAGAAAACCTTTGTTTTAAATAATTATGGATTGATTTCAAACTGATCCTATGTAATCTTAGTTGAAAAGAAGAATTTGGCAGCCTTCTTGATGATACAATTTAAATGTGTTGACAAGATTAAGAAAATTTTAAATGTCTTTCTTTCTTTCTTTTTTTTCTTTCAATGTGAATTTCATCCAAGATATGCAGAAGGTATTTATTTTTCATATTTGAATCCAGGATGTATGTGTGCAGAAAAAGCCAAGTTTGATAGACTCGTTTCTCCCCTCCCCTCCCCCTTCATGATTTTTGCCTGAAATAGCCTTGGCATTTAAAATCAGACCTAGTATCTACTTCTTTATTAAGGATGTGCTGTGGAAATTATGCTAATTAAGCTGGAGTGTAATTATAGACTAGAAAGATTATTTCACAGTCAGAATTGAATTGTTGTAGATAAATGTGCATTAACTTAATCGTGTGCAGATAATTAGTTTTTCTATTTACTGAGGGAGGGTAAAAAGAGATGTAATCAGTTACACAAAGCTTGCTCACTCAACTGAACGCATATCTATTGGGATTCCAATAATGAGCATTTTCCTGACATCTGTCTCCATTTTTTTTTCTTGTAATTAAAATGGTCAGTAGTGACTAATTAACCCATTTAACTTTATTTCCATTTATGACATTTCTTGTATAACAGAGCTAAATCTGTTCTATATACAGAACATATTTGCAATCATATTTCTACTTTCAGATAAATAAAAGTATTGTTTCAGGTAAAGGGCTGAAATGTACAGCATTCTCAGTAGGTATACATTTCTCTTATCTTCTACTGAGGAAAAAAGGGAGTTACAAATATTGATATAGTATAATTGATCTTTTATTTATTTTGCACTTCATACCTCATTCATGCCATTATATCAAAATTTTGAATTTTATTCTTTTTCAAGGGAAGGGAAGGAAAGAAGGCATCTCACATGTTGTCAGTACACCACATGTATCTCTGGGTGGATAGGATGCAGGCAAGAATATTGTAGTTTATCAAATATTCTAGATGAGAAATTCTAGCTTGCATAGAATACAGTGAGCACACTTTGGGTAAAACTGGCCTTTGGAGGTAGTTGTGGAAACAAATAAAAATGAGCGAAAGATACAGTATGTAGATTATATAGAAAGATTATACCTATGTAGTGTCTTCATTGTTAAAAGGAAAATATGTAGGTGGTGTGGGTGTAAATTAAGTTAGATATCTAGTCTCCGTATTCTCTATATTACTGACAAAATATGAATGCCTTGACTGACGAACCCATGTTGAATGTTGTAGATCTGTATCTATGGTGAAACTGGTGTCAACTATAGCATATGGAGGAGTGTGACTTGAAATGGAAGACATAAATTGTAATGAATATGAAATAAAACAAATGAAATAAACTAGTGAATGCAAATGGTTTAATAAAGCTGAATGAATGTGGTTTTACTCTTATGAAATGGAGTCAGTAAATATATGCAGGGAAGTAAAGTTGTAGGTTTGTAGTTGTAGTGAAGTTGCATTATCAATGCAATAATGTATGTTCATCAATAAGGATGGTGTCTTCCAGGTTGCTGGGGGTATGTATGAAAATAGGACTCTATAGATTGGTGATTTTCTAATGTTATGCTCAATGAGCCAGACATGATTTTTGGAGGGGAGGGAGAGATTTGCAACTGTTGGAACAAATTAACCCAGAGAACAAAATAAAGAAACAAACACTATAAAACACACACACACACTTATAAAATATATAATACTATATTTTATTATATAATGTATTATATATACATATGTGTCTAAAATATTAGATATATATGCTATAAGTACACATGTATACACTTATCATACACACACACACAAAATTTTCAACTAGTCCAAGGGTGATGAGAAATTCTGCATGTAGCCCATTTTGGGGATACTATCAAGTTTGGTCTTGGGAAAAATGGGTAGGGAAGACAAGGAAATATGTGAAGCAAACTGAAGTGAAAATAGAACCACTACAGGAAGAGAAAAAATAATTCTTACATAAACAAGTATTAGATTATTTTTCTAAAGAAATTGTTACCTACAGAAATGATGGTTTATCTGTATGGCCATCATGTGTTTGATAACTTTATGAAATAAATAACAAACTTCAGCATTCTGTGTTCATTCAGATTCCCTTTATATGTCAGTAAAATCTAAATGTTCAGTGCAAGGATACAAAAATTTAGAAAATCCAAACTAAGAAATACTCAACTGACAGCATATAACCAATGTAACAAAGATTTTGCCATAAATCTGCTTATATACTCATTAATATGCTATTAATATATATATATACTTCCCATTTTCATCAAAAGTGACCCATAGCAAACAATTGGTTTGTTTAACAATCATCGCATTCACTTAACGACTCCTAGAAAATGGATTTTGGGGAGGTCCATTAAAGTCATGAGTCGAGGACTACCTGTACACCCAAAATAAAGTTTTTATCTTAAGCAATCTGAGATTTGTTGATATTGTTTTTAAGAGCATGAATCCATTGGTGGTTCCAGTTTTGTAGGTTTAAAATATTTCAAAAATGGCCACTTAAAAATATTATTTACTTTTGATAGAGGAGTGTTGTAGGTTTTGATTCTGTCATGGAGTTTTAAGAAGTCATCTTGGTGCCTTTGAGTGGCCAAAGCATATGCACATGAAGCAGACACTTTCTCACAGAATTCTATTACAGGCAAGGGTTTGAATTAAAGCTAATTTCAAATTCTGCTGTGTAATTTCTTATAGAAGAATAGAATAAAGCAATCACAGTTAAAAACCTATTGCATTTCTGTTTACATCTTTACTGTCACTTATGTTTTAGCATTTGGGTAGTTGAATCACAGAATTTTACTCCCAGTGAATCCACTATATAGTTAGCAGTGCAATAATGTTAAAGGGAATATAAACACCTTGGAAACTAAATGAAAACAGTAGGGAAGAGCAATTATTCTAATCTATATTCAGGTGGTCTTTCATATTAAGATCATGTGCAACTTTACTGCTCTTCCAAATTTCAAGCTGATATTCACTAAACATTTGTCTTTTATGTTTTATTCTTGCATCTTTTCTCATAAAATTCTAACAGTAAATAAGAAAGTCAGAAATGTCCATTATTGTACACTAAATTCAGACTAATGGTATAGCAATTACTGAATGGCCATATTTCACAGCAGTTTAAGGTATCTTTGTGAAGACAAATGATTAGGAGAGCACATTAGCAAATACATGACAGTTGAATTGCCCTCAACAACTACACCTACATCTGGAATGAGTGGAGTGTAATAAAGCAGGAAAGGAGGGAATAAACACACAAACCCTATGTTTCTGACAAATCAGACGTAAGCATCTTTCTGAGTTAATTTTTGAATAAGTTTTTAATTAGTCATGATTTTTAAATTTTTCCATTGTCAAATAAAACATACTTTAGTAATTTCTGTGTCTTCATAATCAGATCTACCCTGTTCTATGTTGTGTTCCATGATAATGGAATAGTCCCATTCAACCCCTAAATTATTCCCTCTAATATAGTCACTACAGTGCTAGGTTGAAAACAGACATATAATTTTATAGATCAAGATTACATCACAGATCTAAATTAGGGATGACATTGTCTTATTTTGTTAGTGGTTGACTTACTCCCTCTTTAGGGAATTGTTTAATGAGGATTTTCAAATATTGATACACTGCTTCAATTGACCATGTTTGCTTTCATATTCCTGTTTAGAAAGAAGCTTGCTAGTTCTGTAAAAAGAGTCCAATTTATCCATCTTTTCTTTCTTTTTTTCCTCCTCCACCTCCAAGTAATCTCTGTAGGAGATATGCTATCAGATATGTCTCCTATTTCAAACCAGGAAGTTGGAATGGAATTGGAACTGATTTTGAGTGATTTTTTAAAAAGTCTCTTGTATACAGTATCATAAGAGATGATCTCAAACCGGTGAAGCAAAATGTTACTTGATTAGTACTTACATGGGACACCACCAGATTTCTCAGGATTGTAAAGTAAGCTAAAAAAACAATGGAAGAAAGCGTGCAAAATGCTTGCAGTATCAATATGCCATGTAGTTACTATTAATTAAATTCAGCTCAAGCCAGTGTGTATCTGTGTGTAAATACAGATACAGTATAACAATTAAAAAATAAAGCAGTTGAAGAGTCCTGACAAGCAGTAATAATTTCTGTCATTGGTGGTTGCTGTTAGTAGTAAAGCAATTTAGTATCCAGTCTTTATTATAGCCCTTTTCTCCCTTACTACTTTATAAGTGTCCTTTCCCCCACATGTTATTTTACTTCAAAATAGAATAATTGGCAGGTTAACTATCTCAATTGATAAAGTAGTAATGCTCTGAGCAACATACCATAAGATATAATGAGATAATTAGGGGCAATTTTTCAAATATGTTATATCATTTGGAGGAGTTCATTCTGAATAATAGTGCTTATGGGACTTTTGCCATTCTATCTAAGCATTTTAAATTTCTTGCCAACAGTTTTTTTAACTGCGAGTTCAGGTTTTTTATGTCTTTCTTTTGCTTTATACCAGAGAGATATATGTTACAAGCAATTCATCTCAGAGAACCCAGGCAACAATATATGTGTTCTGTACTATTTTAGACCAACACATCTATCTGGGTCTCAGATTTTCCACAATTCTTAGTGCATATTTTACACAATGGAAAACAAAGAATCTTACATTAATTCAGTAGGAGCCGCTAATAGCAAAACAGGAGGATAATGAATTTTCATAACGCAATAGTAAATGGATATATTCAAGATAGCAGAACCAATCAGTGAAGAAGAAAGAAGAGAAAGAAGATAGACAAATATATTAATAGAAAAGAAATGTGGGAGAAATGTTACAACAAATGAAATAATAATATTAAGATATGATAAATAGTGCAGGAGTAGGAAGAAGATACAAAAGATGTACTCAGATGATTCACTGATTATGTATTGTATGTTTGTGTATAAAATAAAAAAAAATTATTAAAAAAAAGATAGCAGAACCAAATCATTAAAGGAAAACCAAAAGCCTCTATTGGTAGAGATGACATAGGTCTCTAGTTATACAATCACTTCAGTGTGGAAAATGCATCCAGTGCTGCAAAGTTTAATTGTGTTCATCCCTCTCATCTTTCTTCCTCCTTGACCTATTTTGTGAAGATAAAGCTGAAATCCTGCAAAGATAAGGGATGAAGTGCATTATGCTATTACAAGATATGTGGTTCTTTTTTCCTGTGTTATATTTTTGAACCCCACCCTAAACTATCACTTTCCCAATGTTGACAAGGTAAAGGGGTTTCAATAGAAAAGGGATAGAGCAAAATTTCTTCTCTTTCAGGTATGCTAGATGGTAATTTCTTTCACTGGCAGTCAGCTTAAGTGATGGGATGTAAAATATAACACATCTGGGGGTCACCTGGCAATATAGCTTGAACAGAGATCCGTCAAAAATGATTCAGTAATGCTTTAAACCTGGTATTTATACAACCCAATTTTTTGTGGCTTGGAAAGGGTTACAACTGACTTAAAATTATTTTAATGAATCAGTTCCTAAATAGTTGCACTTTTAAAGCTCTTCTGGAAGCCTGAAAAAGCACAGACTTCTTGTATTGAAAGCAGAGAGGTATGCTTGTCCAAGTTCTAAAGTGTTTCTGCAGAATCATGTTCAAAACATGCATAAACCTGGCAAATAGTGGGCATTTTAGCTTAGTGGTTCGTTCTTTGTTTGTTGGGGTTGTAGTGGTTGTATCATCTGCCTCTTATAGAATGGATATGTTGCTAAACAGCTGCACGTGTAATAATTACTAAAATTATTTTTAAGAGTTTTATATTTTAAAACTTCAGTTACAATATGATTTATCATCTACTTAACAGAACTGATATTAAATTTTACTTGTGTATTGATAATAGATCATTTTTAGTTTGTAGTTTGGTAGTAACAGCCACTGTCTTTGCATGATCTGGTGCAAAATGCATCCATGAAAAAAAGGTAGTAGCTTAATAAAATTGCTTACATTTTATTAAGATTTTGTGGCCTTAAATATATTATGACTGTCTTCTAGTAAAGCAAATTAAAAGGACTGAACTATAGAATCCAAACATTAATCTAACTCTGTCAGATATTGAGCCTAGTTTCATTTTCCACTGGGGATTAAAAGGCCCACACTTTGCAGGCTTTTTATCTGAAATTAGATTTTTAAAAATGCTGTGAAAACAAATGCTGATTTAAGCTGTTAATCCATCTACTATTGTTCCTTATTCTGTGCCAATTGTTCTCCATCTGATTTGATTAATTGTCTTTTCTTGATTTGTGGTTTGCATTATGGCAGTTAAAAAGCCAACTTCGTCTATTTAAGCTTTGAAAAACTCTTGATGCAAATTGTTTGTAAATAAATAAGGATAAACATTTCATGAATCTACAGCAAGCAGAAGAGTCTATTATCGTTCAATTCACTGTCTTTGTTACTCATATATACAGTATCCTCTCCCTGGGAATGACTCATCACAGTTTTGTTAAATACTTCATGTTTAGAGAGAATATATCTTTGTTCATGCTGGAGGGTAAAATGGAATAGTTCCTATCTTCATTTTTTATTTTTGGCTTTTCAGAAACATCTGGTTGGCCCTGATTGGAAACACTGCTGAATTAAATGGATTTTATTGCCTCATTCGGCAATGAAACAAATTTATGAAAAACAATGAAAAAAGAATACCAAGGGCATGATAAACTATAATTACAACATCAGTCTCAAAATTTTGCTTTTTCTTTTAAATGAGTTATGCCATTTTTATTAAATGGTTCCTATAGAAATTTTGTTGTAGAATGCTGCAAGAAAAGTTTCTGAACAAAAATGAATAAAATTGCAGAGCTTCTATACTGCTTGATTAATATGTGAGCATCCTATTGAATAACAAACTATGGCTAGAAGTTAATATACTAAACCTTGGAAAGTTGCTATAACTATTTGTCACACTGCCCAGAATCTCATGGTAAAACAGTGCCAATGGTGAGATATATAACAGTGTCTGTATTCTCCACTCAGCACTCATGTATTTGTTTGCAACACCTTTTTTTCCAAACAGAAAGTGACGCAAATCTGCAAATGAAGACAAATGATCTTCTGTAGCACAACAAGCAATAAATAATGGCTAATTTTTCTGATGGAGGGGCGAAAGTTCTTATTGTGCTTTATTGATGTTTAATCTTTCTTTTGAATAACTTACGCTACCTTGCCAAAATCTAAATAGGCATGTGGAATTTTTGCTAGACTTAAGATTTAGTTGCAAATTTTCACATTAATCATTTCAGTAGTTTAGAATGACATTCTCAGTCTCTGCTGGTATTCAGATATCAATCAACTTTCTTTTGATAGGCATGCCATGTAGATTAAAATTAAATTAGCATTAAGAAGCTGACACAAGGTAGCCACAAAATGGGGCTAGCCAAACCATGGTTTGCTGAATATAGTCAAGTTGTTTGGGTTCACATGTGACCATGTACAGAAATCATAAAAATTGGTTCATATCAGATGCATAATGTGATAACCCAACCTGTGTCTTGGTGCAGAAATAAATTATAAAGTTTCACAGGATATATATAACATGTTAACACTTAGCCCATTTAAGGGTTCTTCTGACTCAAAATTAAGGCAAACATTAGGATTTTCTCTGACATTCCAAGAGGAAAAGGGTTCCTGTAGAAACCTGAAAAAAAGACATGACTGTTTTAAAGACATGTAGCATTATTGCTGCCACATATTCCAGAATACCTTTTTTGAATTTTTTTTAAAACAAATGCTGCCTCACTAAACATGTCCAATTCCCCTTTTATGCCATGATAAGTTAGTGTCTAGTTGCCCGATCATCCTCATTGCCTTTCATTATACCTATTCAGGTTTCTTTTAAGATTTTGTAAAATACAGTCCAATAACTAGATACAATACTTAAATGCTACTTTGATGTACAGACAAACTATAAAGGTTCACAGAATATAAACATTACAAATTAGTACATTTTAAGTAATGAAAAAGTGGGGTCAGGCCAATGAAAAATCCAGTATTATTATACAGGACCAGCTTCTTTTCAAAATCTGTTTCACCCTTTTAATTTATCTTCAGTTTGGTGCTATACGTTTTTCAGACATGACCAAATCTGATATTCCTCATGTTATATCTATATATTACTTTTCATTAACTTTCTTTTGCTAATAGGGAGGTTGAATTTTTATTTATTTATTTACTCTCCTGTGACAAGCAAGTATAAATAAATGAAGTATCAATAAAATAAAAATAGAGTCAAGTCCAAAAAAACACCAACATAATAGCAATTGCATTATAAAACATTGGGGCCTAGTTTGGCCTCCCTTCAGCAGCTTTTCCCATATAATCTGAATAGAGAAAATCTCTCTAACCAGTTGTCCCTCAATCCTGATCTGCTTTCAAAGTATCAATTGCCTAGTCTCTATTGTCTTGGATGGCACAAAAATTGATGTGGACAAGAATACGATTTTCTTGAGACTGAAGAAGGAAAGAATCAGGTTGCATTCATTTTCAGATCAAAATATGTATGCTTCCTATTAGTTCTAAATAATTTCTGTGAAGTTTATAGATAGCAATAGCACTTAGACTTATATACCGCTTTGCAGTGCTTTACAGCCCTCTCTAAGCAATTTACAGTGTCAGCATATTGCCACCAACAATGTGAGTTATCGTTTTACCCATTTCAGAAGGTTGGAAGGCTGAGTCAACCTTGTGTCGGTGAGAATTGAACTGCCAAACTGCAGTCAGCAGAAGTTCCTTGCTGTACTGCTTTCTAACCACTGCGCCACCACGGTATTCAAGTATGCAAAATAAAGAAATGTAATTGTTTTTCATGGAAGCCAAAAAAAAATTTATACTATTTAAGGTTTCTGAAATAATATGGACTAAATGCCCATATTACCTACAACCCTTTATTGATTGCAAATACATTATTACTTGGCACATTAAGTTTATTCTCCACTGCAGGGTGCTAGAATTATTTTATCTTTTAAAATACACTTTTTTCTAGAAATGAATTATTTCACTCTTGAAATCCAATTATTGCACAACTAGAGCAATTGTTACCTATAATAGCAATCCCCAACCTTTTGGGCACCAGTGACTAGTTTCATGGAGAAAGTTTTTTCCATGGATCAGAGGGGGTGTGGTTTTGTATGCTGTCTGCATCCTGTGGATGGGGCTTCACTTGTTTGCGCAGCCCAGTTGCTGACATGCCATGGCCCAGTGCCCGTCCATGGACCGGGAGTTGGGGACCCCTGTCTTATAATATACAAGTGCTGTATTTACTTGCTTTTAACAGATGCTGTTGAGAATGTAATAGATTTATCCCGGTTAATACTGTACTGATTTAAATTAATGCACAGTCTGATCACTATTGTCAACCAATCTTGCAAAGTAGATATATTCTTATTAAGTAGCTGGTTTATATCCATTTGTTGTGCATTTATTTCCATGTGCAGACAATCAGTGTTCTAAACAGTATATTGGGAAAATTGGCAATCTCTTGCATATTAGTGGGAAAACACTATCTGAGTATTTCTGTAATTAATGCTCTTCTAGAAGAGTATATGTTTTAAGGTTTGAATTCAAGTTGGGGGACTTATTTAAAAATTCTCATTTTGAGGAAAAAAATAGTAATGTAAGGGGGGACCCAAAAACATTCTGTAAAGTCAACCGTATCTTTTATAAATGTACATTAGGTTTTAAGACCTTGAAATGTTGCAGATTGTTGTGAAAACAGTTATAAATGTAGATTATGCTGGAGTGCATTATTAATATGATGCAATTGTAGAGACTTAAGTAAAGCAAAGAAAAATACAAAAATAAGTTTTCACTGAACTAATTCAATAAAGCCTTGTTTTCCGAATTTAATACAATAGAAATCGTTGGTCCAACAGTGATACATACATACCTCCATACAATGACTGAAATCATGTACAGTACAATGCTAAACTCTACATAGCTCAGATTATGGTTAAATGTTGTAAAACATCCTGAGTTTGTAATCATAGCTTATTGTAAGTTTTCACACATGCCAGCATTTTTTCCAAGCCTGATGAAAGGTGCAGAAAATAATATAAAGTCAGGAAGTGACTGCCTAACAGAACTTTGCATTTCTGTTTCTCAAGCTCTATGGACTTGCATGGATGAAACAAAGGTAACAGAGATTAGCCTTTTCTCATCCTGCATTTGAGAGTCCCAATCCTGACTGTGTTGCCACATTTTGGTTTAAAATAAGAATAAGTAGAAAAACATGTATTACTTCAACTAGAAATATGTGCTACTGAGAATAGAATAGAATAGAATAGAATAGAATAGAATAGAATAGAATAGAATTCCATTTTAAAAATTAACAAGCAGTAATCTATTCATTCTGAAAAAAATCACTTGCATTTTTTGATTCACATAAAAAATTCATTTACCAATTTATTAATCCTTGCAAAGTTGTTCCTGTTATCAGAATTCTTTTGTCCCTCAACTGATCTATAAATGGCTAGTGAAGGAAAAGATTTGCTTCCACCGTTTAAAAAGTAACTTTTATAAATATTAACATTACATTAGCCACTTATTACAGGGCATCTTGATTTTTATTAATTAAGAACATCAGTGGAAGAGGGTAGAATATAAAATAAAATATATTTATTGATGCTCTACATCAAATTTTAATTCTATAATCAGTGATAATTGTGAATTGCACACATTGTATTCTATAACAATTATTACTTTGTTCCAAATACCTTGTTTCTGTATATGATGAAATATTCTGGAGTATAATCTTAAAATATAACAAAACTATTTTTATGGGTGGTCACATTAATTTTGTGTCAATTTAATTTAGTTTTTTAGCCCATTTAGAATTTTGAGAGCCTGTTACAGCAGTCCCACAGAATGATTGCCATGGGTTGGTTGTTCATAAAATGATTAGCATGGTGGACATTATTACCCATGAAATGTGCATTTATCCAAAGCTTGATAGTTTGATTGCTGTGTTTCATGATGGTGCCAGCATCCAGACTACTTTTTCCTTTTTTCTACTAAGCAGATGGACACCGTTTTAAACAAACACTGAACTATGGGCAATTGCTACTTTTGTGTATAAAATGGCAATATGCCAATTTTTTTTCAGGATTACAAATATTATAGAAAAAAAATTCCTTACTGCATCTTTACAGAAAAGGCAGTTGAGTAAGTGACTCAAAATGTTGGCTCCTTTCATTCTCCTAGACACAGACATTTCGACAAGGTCTCACTCGTCATCTTCAGGCTGGTGCACCAGCCTGAAGATGATGGGTGAGACCTTGTCAAAACGTCGCCAAGACACCCTCAATCTTACACAGGAAAAGACCCGAATACAGCAAGACTTGCATACCTGTATGTATGTATATATGTATGTATGTATGTATGTATGTGTGTATATATATATATATATATATCTCCAACCACAGACACGACATGAAAGAATGCACCATGTTACAGAAGGGAAAAAACGTGTTTCTTCCTAAGCATTCTTTTTCAGTAAGAAATCTTTATTTCTTCATCTCCAAGAATTGTTCCAAAGCTAAAATGTCATAAACAATAGTATGTAACAATAATAAAGTAAAATATATTCCTTTGAAATAAAAATGAATATCATAAAACTGATTATATAGGTGTAGTACTTGTGCATGGTGCATATCCTGGATCAGAGACCAAGGATCAGTCTTTAGCTTAGCATGAGATATAAATGCAGGCAATAATTACAATAGAGTCAAAATATTGTCATAAACCTAGCAATGATTTTATCTCCCAGGAGTATAAGATGCACCCATCAAAAGAAAGGAGAATTAAATTCTTCATTTTTCAGAAGTATTGAGTTGTTTAGTTGACAGCAGTCTAGATTGATCTGAATGCAGAAAAAAGAAATTATTTACAAAAGCAAATATTGTGGTTATATTTATATATTCTATACATACATACAGTATATCTCTATATATGCAGAGGGAGAGGGAGAGAGATACAGATACCGATAGTCATATATATGTTGTTGATAATTTTGCTAGAGTGCTAAGAGAAGCTATTTAGGGAGGCTTTCTCTCTTAAAATTTGGAAATAGCAGAGGTAGTATAAAACAAACTAAAGTAAAGAAAGGAATCTCATGCCTCTATAAACATAGTGCTTTGATCCTGTCTGTTGAAGAGAATAGGCTAAAAGATTTTGTGTACTTGAGGGCATAGTAACTGCTTCAAGAGAGGATAGGGAATCTGCTTGTATTTGCACCTATAACACTTTTTCTTGCTGCAGTAAGTGGCCATTCAGGGCCTTAACCTCCAATGTCTTCTCTTGTGAGAAAACTGTCCCCCTGTCCGTCCCCACCACAAATCTTATCCTTGGATCATTATCCACATCAATGAGATGGCATGCCTGTGCATATTGGCTGTGCTTTTTGTGTATTTTATTTTCGTAATCCTTATCAGGGCTTCCTATAGTGCATTCTATTTCTATTATTTTAGAATAATAGAACTCGAAGATCCTAATAAAATGAAAACTGTTTTCTATAATTATTTTTTTAATTGGGGTGGTAATGGCAGTAATTACCTTTTCATATACATTCCAGAGATAATATTCCCCCTTACCCACAAACAATTTCCTATTGATACATTAAACAAGCATTTCAATCACATGAACACTGATGGATCTTTTCTTGTTTCTTTTTTGTATACAGAGAGTTTGGATGGCGAGATCCGGAACTTCCAGAAGTTATTCAGATGTTACAGCATCAGTTCCCCTCTGTACAATCTAACGCTGCTGCTTATTTACAGCATTTATGCTTTGGCGACAATAAGATAAAAGCTGAGGTAAGAAAATCATTTAATAGGAGGGAGTATATCTCTGTGAGTGTTTGTGTGTGTGTCCGCATCTTGATGTTGCAATTCTGAAATGGCTTCATCAGACCAGTATAAAGTACTTCTGAATAGTAACTTCGTTTGAACTTAGCTGAAGACCTGACGATTTGGGGGCTGGCTTCATGGATTCTGTTTGGGAAGATTAAAGCTAATTGCCCCTTTTATTGTAAAGGTATGTGGAACTTTCAGTGCTCTCTTCTGTTATGAAAAATGTGTTCATTAATTTTGATACCACTTTTTGCTTATTTTTTCCTTATAGCTATGTCTTGATGGGAGGGGAAATACAATTTCATCTGGTTTAGCTGGGTTAAACAGGTTCTCTAAAATATCACTTTTTAAAAGGTTCTCAGTACAAAATTGAAGTATTATTACTTTATATTAGCCTGTCTTAAACATTCTGGCTTAACAAAACAAAGCAGGGTCCTCTGGTTTTATGGAATATGATAGTTACCTGATCCAGAGGCTTTTGTCTTGAGTTGGTCTTAAAAACAAGTCAAGGACTTCTATCATTTCTTCCTTTCAGAAATATGTGAGGGTATGTAGCATTATATCTCTTTCTACAAGGGATTATTCCAAGTATAGATGACTTATTTAGTTCACATAAGCTATTGGGAGCTAAGGAGAAATCATATTGATGGATGTGCTTATGACAATTTCACCAAATATTGTACAGGTAGTCCTTACTTATTGACCATTCAGTCAATGACCATTCAAATTTACATTGACTATGAAAAACAAGACTTAAAAATGGTCCAAAATGGTCCTCAATGTTGCAGCCATTGCAGCATTCCTGTGCTCATATGGTCATGTATTTGGCACTAGGCAAGTGGCTCATATTTATGACAGTCGCAGTATCCTGCAGTCATGTATGTGAACTCCGTATGCAACTTCATAGGCAGCTTCCAACAAGTAAAATCAATGAGAAAACCAGCAGGAAATCACAAGCCACAGTCATGTCATGATTAGCGACCTGTGGTAATTTGCTTAACTGTATCCAGAACTAACAGAAACTGCCATTGTAATTTGGTGCTTAATGACTGTGCTGCTTAGTGATGGAGTTGTGAGTCCCTATTGCAGCTGGTAAATGAGTTTCTGCGGTCAGTAAATGGGGACACCTGTATTTATAATTTTGTTTTGAAAAGATTTTGCATTTATTATTCTCATATGTATAGTTTCTCAATATGTTTTCATTCTCGCAATCAGTTTCTACTTAATCTTTCATTAAGATGATTATTCATCTCTTGATTTTTCTTGGAAAAGAAGCTAATAGGTAATAGTTTCTTTTAAATGTACATCGGCAAGTCTTTTCCATTGAATGGAATCTTAGGCAGTTTCTGTAACTTGTTCCTTTGCCATTAACTTCAGGAAGTCCTTTGGGAGCCTTATTGATTGAACAGCTGATCAGTCTATTCTGCACATTACCTCTTCTGATTAGGTCGTATAGTTTGCTCTTCTTGCTAGAGCTGCAGTAAGTCGGCAGTATGAAGCTTATTTTTCCATATTCTGAGCAAACAAGATTTAAGCTATGAAATGAGAGCTTGTTTCAAGTGGCATACTTCCATTTCAGACCTCAAGGAATCCTGGAGTACTTAATTTGAATCATAGAATAAAAAGGATCTTAGCAATCATCTAATCCAATTGACTGTCCGGGGCCCTATTATAACATCTCTGACAGATGGCCATCTAACGTCTGTTTACACACCCTCCAGCAAAGCAATCCACCTCTTCCTGAGGCAATCTATTATATTGTTGAACAGCCCTCATCAGTATGAAATTCTTCCTAATGTCCAAACTGTTTTCTTATAATTTAAACTCAGTGTTTCCTGGAACAACACTATAAAAAGAAATGCATACTATCTCCTACATGACAGCTCTTTAAGCTACTTTAAGACACCTGTCATGTTTCCCAGCAATCTTCTGCTGTCAGGCTAAACCAGGGGTCAGCAACCCGTGGCTCCGGAGCCACAAGTGGCTCTTTGGGCCCTCTGCTGCGGCTCCGTGTCCTATCACTGGTTGGCCCCGCCCGTCATTTCTTTTTGGACTCCAGCCCGAAGCAGCAGAAAGCAAAGGCTGCCTTACACACAAATGTGACATGAAGGCAGGTACAGGGCAGCTTCGTTCCGGCACTCTCCTCTCCTCCTCTTGTGACCCCCTGGCCAGCTGTGGCTGAGCTAGGAGCATGCGCATGCGGAGGGAGACCCTCCTTGAGCGCCAAAGCTCAGGAACGGTGCATGCGGGACAGGCAGCAACTTGCTTAAGGAGGGTCTCCCCATGCATGCGCATGCTCAGCCACAGCTGGCCAGGGGGTTACGAGAAGATGGGGAGGAGGGTCGCCGGAGTGTGCAGGAGCAAAGTGGCCCTGTACCTGCCTTCACGCCACATTTGCATGTAAGGCAGCCTTCGCTTCCTGCCGCTTTGGGCTGGAGTCCAAAAAAGAAATAAGAGGGGTGGGGCCAACCAGTGATGAATGGAATGGAAACTCCTCATGGCAATAGAAATCCCCAAGGTAATTACTATTTATTTTGTATAAGAGAGAGTAACATATTGCTTTGCCAATTCACATGACTTCCTAATATGCAACTATTACACATCCACATGAACTTTTCAATTGCCTGAGCACAGTTAAAGTTACTCCCTCAGGAAAGACACATGCGTGTTCTCTCTCTCCCCCTCTGTGCTCAGCCGAAGAGCTGCCGGGGGTGGGCGATGACACGGCAAGGTGATGACTGGAGCATTAGTACAGGAGAGAAGCCACATCCTGTTAAGACCCTCCTTAACCGTGTGGCCACTCACCCCACATGCACCTTTGCTGCACTTTGCTCCCAGCCAGGGAGTTACAAGAGGAGGGGGGGAAGGAGGAAGACAGTCACCCGAACGGAGTGAGGAGACACACACACACATACAGAGAGGGGGGGGTGAGAGAGAGACATAGAGAGACACATACAGTGTGATACACAGAGAGACATAGAGAGACACATACAGAGTGATACATAGAGAGTAGGTGAGAGAAGGGAAGAGAGGAAGAGAGAGAGATACAGAGGGAGAGAGACACAGGGGTGACAGAGGGGAAGATAGGGAGAGGGACAGACACAAAGATACAGAAAGAGCAGGGAGATAGAGAGAGGAGGAGAGAGACATAGAGAATGTTTTTGTGACTGGGTGGGAGTGACTGAGTGGGAGTGAGTGACATCGAGTTGGCCATGCCCACCCAGGTTCTGTGGCTCCCGGTGTGTTTTTTCTGTAGGAAACAGGTCCAAGTGGCTCTTCAAGTGTTTAAGGTTGCCGACCCTTGGGCTAAAGATAGCCAACAATTTCTAATGTTCTTTGTATTTCTGTTATAATGATGGCTGCTCTCTTCTGGACATAGTCCAGTTTTCCAGTGTATTTCCTAAACATAGTGTCCAGAACTAGATGAAATATTACTGGTATCTAACCTGTACAGAATAGAGAGGAAAGATTACGTCTCTTGATCTTTACACCACACCTCTGTTAATGCAGTTTAGAATTGCATTTGCTTTTTTTTTTCTTTTCATGTGGTTCACAGTGTTGGCTAATGTTCAGCATGTGAACCATCAAAATATCCTGAAACTTTTCATGCACATTTTTACCCAGTACATAGTGTCCTCGGTCATATCTTTGTTGTTGTTTTGTTTTTTTCTATTTGAAGAACTTTCCTTTTCTTTCTGTGAAGATTCATCTGTTTGGTTTCTGTTCATTACTCCAGCTTGCCAAGATCTTCCTGAACCTTGATATTGTCCTATAACATGCTTGCTACAATTTACCTTTTTGTTATCCACAGATCTCATAAACTTATTTTGTAACACTTTATCCAAGACACTTATAAATATTTGAATAGTACAGGATCTAGAACAGAGTATTGTGGTACGTTATTTAATTACTCCTACATCTGGATGTGGGGCCATTAACATATGCTTGTTGGGTACAATTGTTTAGCTAGCATAGTATGCATATAATAGTAGCACAGACCCATTCATATATTACCATCTTCTCAACTAGGATCTCAACTTTGCTGGTCAAGATTTACTTTGTCTACCACATTCCTGTGATCAACTAAACCAGTCACTCTAACAAAAAAGAAAATCTAATTGATTTAGGAATCCTTTACTCCAGATCTAGTTCTCACATTAGCTAACAGCAGCTGCTCCAGGCATAAACCTTAAAAGACAGTGAATGACAGCAAGATTTTGAAAAATAAAATTTGTTGCCCTGCCATCTATGTTGCTGCAGTCATATATAATAAAAAAATCCTGTTTCATTATGAGTTCTAAAATAAAATTCTAATACCAGTTCAGTTCAGATCTGAATATGAAATGGAAGGAAGAAGGGTTGTCATTAATTGTGGGAACAAAATATTTGAGGCAGCCTGCTTTAGCCTCACTTCAGCTTATACCTTTTTTGTTTTAACAGTATTTCCTCACTTATTAAACTCTTAACTCTACTGAGCTCCTTTGTACAATTTGCAGAAAGTGCCTGCTCCAGAATCACAATTAGAGATACAAGTAGGCCTTGTTTACTGATTGCTCATTATACAACTGTTCAAAGTTACAATGGTGCTGAAAAACTAACTTTATGGCCAATTTACGCCATTTACGAATTTCACAGCATCCTATACGTACTTGTCGTTCTGTGCCTAACCTATTCACAAAAATCTCTGTTTGCTTTTATTGATTTCATTAGGAAGGCATTTAATTTTTCTTTTCCAAATTTATATGGATGAAATAGCAATAGCAATTAGATACCATTTCACAGTGCTTTAGAGTCCTCTCTAAGCAGTTTATAGATTCAGCATATTGACCCCAAAATCTGGGTCCTCATTTTACCGACGTCAGTGGGGTGGAAGGCTAACTCAACCTTGAGCCAGTGAGAATCCTGAACTGCTGGCAACCAGAAATCAGCAGAATTAGCCTGCAGTACTGCATTGTAACCACTGTGCATGACTAATATAAATGGATTAAATGATTCTGACTATGAATGTCTGTATTAAAAATATCCAGATGATTATTCTGGTATTATTCAATTTTGCCATGTCTCTTTTTTTAAAAAAAAATCTTTCTGAACTGGATTACCATGTTCCCCTGAAAATAAGACAGTCATATTTTCTTTTGACCCCCAAAATATGGCCTTGGCCTTATTATTGGGGAGTGTGCTGTTAACAGGCAGTGAGTTGTGGTGAGTTAGTTACCTTAAGGATTAAGAGCTGTCTCCTTAAGAGATTGCATTGTGGGAGAT
>JANHZT010006858.1:207737-219784 GCA_032468215.1 Stegonotus admiraltiensis | reverse complement strand
ATGTAAAAAAATTTAAAAAACTTTTTAATAAAAATTTTTTTTAAATTAAACGTATGCTTTCTTTGAGTTTGGTAATTCTGCAAACATAAAGAATTAATGGCAAGTTCTTTGCAAAACAGTCACCAGACAAGAAGGCATGAAAAAACATGCACTAGCCCTTGTGGAATTCAATTTTCTGAAGAGGTATATTCCTCCCCTTTAATGCCCATACATTATATGTGCTTATGATTTTGATTTTTTGAGAAATTTTAATTCTTAGATAGCATTTGGAGCTTTAATTTGATTTGAACTAATCTCTTAGCTTAATTACAAAAATCCACTCCAGCACCTATTATATCTAACTGGTGATGTTCCTTTTTTATTTATACCGGTACATAAAATAATGGATAGGCTTAGGTTTGGGGTGAGGATTCTCAGTTAACTCCAAATGTTTATCCTGAATTAACTTTAATGCAAGAGGGGTATTCATATTTGGGGGGGGGGCTTTTTGTTAATCTAATTGAAATCAAATCAAATTTAGCTTTAGTTCTTGCCTTAATTCTTTGACCTGTCTTTGACTAAACTTTCACTCATGATTGAAAGTCCATAAGCTCTAAGGTCCTGAATCTGAAAAAAATTGGAAGAAAAGAAAAGCCGAGTAAAATTTCCTACTCATTTATAAAATGTACATGTCATCATGTTTCAGATGGACTTCGTCATATAGTTGTCAGAATACAATCAAATTGCATTTTGTGCTGTCTGAAAACCAGCTTGACTGGTTTTATATGCCATGTGAACTGGTGGTAGGCTACAATAGGAAAATCTGCAGCTTAGAAGTCTTTTAAATTGATAAAATTGAGGGATAGATCTTAACGCTATCTTACTAAGGAAGAAAACAAGGAGAATAGCAGTACAGGTTTAGTTGCAAACTTTTTAAAAAGGGGACCCTTGTTAAACAGAAAGGTCATTCTTCTGAAGTAATTTCTCACAGTTTTAAAGTAATCTAACTCTTCTGTATGAGATTGCTTCACAAAAGGATTGTATTGCACAGTTTCACATGCCAGCATCATTTTGTCCTGATGGAAAATGGCAGCAGGCCATCAGTTGCAATGATATAGCAGGTCACAAAGGTTTTTGGCATCAGTGACTTTTTTTTGTATGCTAGGAAATTAATTTCACCCATGAAAGCCACAGTAGCCACAGACTGGTTAGAGAGGCGAAATAAGGGGGCAGTGACTAGTGAACTATCCATTCTATTTCTCTGCCTGCCTTCCATCCTTAACAAACACTTTTGTAAGTAAGAATATTGCTTTCATTCACTTCATGCATCTTTGCCCATCATTTTATTACAACAAAAGTAATTAAAATGAGCACAGGACAGAAACTAGGAATATTTTCTTTCATTGCTTTTCTACTGTATAGCGGTCCAACCCAACTTTTGCCTACAGGCTAATTTTCACCAACAGTACATGGTCTGTCAACCTCCTGTTTATCTCACTTAGAGGCAGTTAGCAAAAGATGAGAGCCACAGATGGGTGATGATCAGCTTGGACAATTACAAACTGGCTGTTCAAGCCTTCTGTAAATTGTAAGTAAAACCAGGATTTATGTGGTTGGGTTTTTGTAAGGGGGGGAGGGATAAATTATCCAAAATCATAGTTACCATCGCATTTAATCACTAGTTAGCCTTGTTTCTCAGTTGATTGGTTCTACTCTTGATCTGTATTGATCTGTATTTCTATGTTCTTGACCCTTTGATAATCTATATACATTCATAAAGGAACTTTATTTTTGTTCTTTATTTATGCTTCTTTATGCTTCTAAATAAACTGCAACAATCCATTACAAGAACTTGCCTTCTCCATGTATTTATCCAGAATAAATGTCCTAAATAGTTTTAATTACAGCACAGTCATTATTTTATTATAATCTTTATTACACCAACTGAGATTTTTATTGCCTTTTCATTGAAAAGACATACCTAAATTTCTTCCACTTTGCCATCAATCAAGTTTATTGAAATTAGCATGTTCTTTCTTCTTTCCTCTAATTTTTTTAAAAAAGATCTATTTTTTAATAAACATTTGATATCATATGTTTGTTTTAATCTCTGAAACCATCTTTACACAGTCTCATTTGAGATGTAATGCTATAGAGTCATGAGCATTTCTATCGACTTATTCATTTCCTTCTTTGCTTTGTTGCTTACATTCTTCCTTTTTGAAAGGTGAGGATTAGGGTGATGACTGGGATAAAATGGGGTTAAATTTGTATCAATTTTAATGCTGATTGAGACAATAAACCCAGAGATTGATTTTTTTAAAAAAATCCTATCTTCTCTTCCTCTTTTACTGTTTTGAGAGTTGAGGATTTTAAAACTATACTTCATTGTATCATGATTATATGTTGCACAATATGATACATAATAATCAAACAAAATACATGTAATAATAGTTTACCTTTTCCCTATTTATTCCCCGCATTTTGCTTTTTCTTTCAGATTTAGGTTGCAGGCCCTTTCGATTTTTGTACACCATGTCAGATACGTAGTGTTATGTAGAGTAATTAGTGAAGATAATAATGATGAATGTTGAAGTGAGAAATCTCAGGATTTGTTACATCAGCGCTAGATCATAATTTATCTGTGATGGCAAAACCAGCTCAACTGGCCTAATTCAGCTAAGCATGCTGATGTCACACAATTCAAGAGGCACCTCTGCCTCTATTAAGTATATCCTGAGTGGCATCACGTAGGAGAGTACATGGGATTGAAAGAGGAGGAAACCTCTTGAGCATATGTGGAAGTGATGTTAGTGTTCTCTCTGCATTCCAACATCAAGAAATTGTGTTATTTACAACCAAAGGACAACTGGATAAAACGCTTAACAATAGTGAACAATAATGAAAAAAATAATAAATCAGCTATAAGGGCATAATGTCTCCTTGAATATTTACCCCTAACCATTCCTTTTGATGAGATGAGAAGGAAAGTGTCATTGCTTCAGTGAAGCAGACAACAACCCTGTATTGATTCACTGTAATTCATTCAGCTTCCCTCTAACTATCCCTTTTAGCAACACATCTGGAAGATGCCAAGTTAGCTCCTGTGGCAATCTTCATCATACTTTATAAAACATTTTCAACATTCATGATTATTTTGTTTAAAGTTTTGTGGCTTTCCTTTTATATTATTTTTAATTTCATATTTTGAGATTTTAAAATCAGTTGAGATGTTCGCACTAACATCATTTTAACTGAGTAACTTGAAGGTAAAATGTTCTACAGTTCTCGGAGGCAGTTTAAATTGGATTTATATTCTGTCATTCTACGTATTTGCTTACCTAAATATTTTATGCCATGCTTCATTTATACAGATTCTGAAGTGGTTTACAACAGTTTAATAAAGCAGAGCCATAAAATGAAACTGTCCAATTAAATGGCCAAGAATATTACTGGAATTAATGGCTGGGAAAAGTCATTAGGGAAAGACATTCTTAAAACATACTTAGATTGAAGTCTGGTGTATTATAGGGGGAGGCAAACTGTATGCAGGCAAGCTATTAACTTTCATTCTAATATCTCACTTTGCTAAAGGGGTTAACCTGTATGATAACATAGGATGTTTCAATGCACACTTGAGAGTTACATATGACACAGCAAGGCATATATAAATATACTAGAGCAGGGCTGTCAAACTCCCAGCCTGCAGGCCAGATGCATCACGTGCTGGCCATGCCCACACCCAGTTTAGCAAAGGGGGAAAAAGTCCCGAAACGTCACATGACATCGCTGTGACAACGTGAGTTTGACACCCCTGATCTAGAATATGCTTTTTAAAGGGAAAAAGAACTGATGATAGAAATGAAATCAGATATAACCCCAACAATTTAAATGTCTATAATTACTGTACATTACTTTAAAAATATAAAAAAGGAGAAGTTAGAATCTAATTCTTATAAAGTTTCTAGGATTTTTTCCTTCGTTTTCCTTCTCTTTTTTGTATTTTTAAATAACACATAGAGATTTTCACTTAGCTCAGAGATTTCAATTCTTACTTAGATTGCTAAAATAATGTAATGTATTTACTGTAGTTTAATGTTTTCTATGACTGATTTGTAATCAAAATTCTACATCACTAGCTGCACATTCTTGATAATTAGTCCATTATATGTTTCTATATTATTATTTTTTCCTCTTTTATTTTAAAAATGATTAATAAATGTGTTTTTAAAAAACCCTTCACTGGGTTAAATCCAAAGTGGGGGAGATTTATGTATATCTCTGTTCTTGAACATGTTATGTACCTAGAAGTAGCAATACGCTGATATTTCATATGGGAAATTTTTGAAGGTTTCCAGTCAGCTTGATTAGAAATAGAGTAGTAGAGGATGGTTAGTTTTATTTATTGATTTTTGATTTGGGTATTAATTGTCACTTTTCCTGATGTTTTTCACTTCTCACAATATTACAACAAAGTTATTTTTTAAACCATTTTTGATCATAAAGCTGGACGACATTTTGAAGAACTGCTTTTTTTGTAGGAAGGGGAAAAGCAGAGTATAATTTTTTAAATAATATATATATATATACACACTCAGACCAGAAAATTTTAGTATTTGCATGTTTTTACATTAGATATATACTGAACACTGAATTTACTCCATTCTTTAAAAACAAAGTTCCGGGATCAAGCAAGTTAAATTTTGCATTTTGTAAATAACTAGTTTTATGATTAGGACAATGAGTTGGGGAAACACGAGAATAGGGAGATCAAAGCCTTGTGCTCTTTCTCGGTTCTTTTATATTAAGCTACTTCCACTTTCTGATTAAACATCACTGGAACTTTTGGTTCTGCTGATGTCTGCAGGTCAAATGTCAAATCCCATATGGTCTAAATTCAGTTAGAGTTTGTCAGTTTATTTCTGTGATGTAAGCTATGTGTGATGACAATATTATAAATATATTTTAGGTTACGACTTGAGCTTGAAAAGTTTAATTTTGCTAGGTGCAAGCAAAACAGATTTCACTCCTGGCAATTGTATGCACAAACAGAAACTTCTTTCTGATAGTAGTCTCTAGCATTTCCAGGGGTACTCTCTTTGATTCTATCCATCTACTTTACTCATTGTTTTCTGTTTCCTTCAATCTTGCTAAATACAATCTGTTTTGCTAATCTATCCTCCACTAACCTCATACACATATATATGAGTTTCTTCTTACATTGCCTCAAGGCAGTAGTTAGCTTTTTGTTGTTGTTGTTCAGGGGTGATTAATTTTTCTTGTAATCCATAGTGCTCGTAGTAACTGTATAGTACTCACCAGTCTGATTTGTCCAAACTCAACCTTCATTTTCCAATGTTTTCTCAAATTTATACTATACATGCAGTTTCACCCAAATTATCAGGTATATTTATAGCATTGAAGCACATTCATCTTTATCTTTTGCCAGTGTTATCCCAAGATAAATCTAAAATCTAGTTGTGAAATTCCGCATTAAACACAACACCTTAAAGCATATCTTTTAGCAATGCTTCCAAAAGACCAAACTATAATTTCTTATTCATTTTAGTGAGTTCATGCAGCAATTATGTGACATTTGGATCTTTAGATGATGATAAAGTGCATACTTCATTTCATGTGCGACCTTTACATTTTTCAACTTAAGGAAGTAATAAATGTCATCATATGCAATGTAGTATTTAGGCTAAAGTTAAATATCTCAAAAGGGAAAGGATATTTTATTCTTTGTTCTGGGTCAGTTATCATTTTGTAAATTAAAAATTCATAAAGTCATTAGAATGCAAGTAATATCAATTCCACATAGATCCTTTTGAATGAAAATTATTGCTTAGTATAATGAGTTGTTTAAGTAATGAAGCACTATTGTGAAATAATGCAGTGACATTCACTTCAAATATAACATCCTAAGAGAAGATAAGCATATGTAAATCAGAGGGGTAAAGCAGCCATGAAAAAATAATATTAGAATATCAGGGTTGGCTGTAAGCATATACTATAAATATCCCTGCTCAAAGATACTAGATGATATCTATATCTTCATTTTATCTATACTGCCCAAAACAGTATATGCTTTTTAATAATTGGTTGAAGAAGCTGATTTTATGTTTAAAGAAATACAGGTGATCGTCAACCTATAACCATTCATTCAGCAACATTCAGTGTTTGGAAGGCTAGAAAGAGCATTCTGAACAATTGCAAGAAAGGTGGCTAGAAAGAGCTTGGAATGAAGGTTCTTTTGTCTCTAGAAGATCCTGGAATGATAATGGAAGGCCCTTCCTTAGTTTCCCCTTATTTTCATTTTTCCTTGTCCTCCTGTATTTTATATTTTGATAAAGTAATAAAAAAATAAATGTCAAGAGGAAAAGGAGAGGAAAAATACTTTTAGCCTTGCAAGATTCTATTTGTGTTACAATAAAAAATAGAACAAGACTTCTGGTTGTGCTACTTGTCTGGACTACTTTGAAGGGCTAAAAGTGGCTGACACGTTCCCATTAAGAAAGAAGAAAGTATGTGCCATAAGGCTGGGTGCCAGCTGATTTGAAAATAAACGTGCCACAAAATCTGTTTAAGAATTCCTCTTATCAGAGCCTAATGAGCAAAAAAGCCTAATGAGCATCAAGAATTCTGAAGAATTTGCCAGTATAGTTTTAAACCAGATTGATTTGAAGTAGACTCTGAGGATCAGAGTAACCACATCCTTAGGGAAAGGAGATTAACCAAAGATTATAAAGATGATACCAGGTTGTGGCCTTCGAGAAGATAAAACCCATCCCTAAACAAGCATAGCTCCTTACGTATCCTGGGACTTCAGGAGTAATTCTAAGAAATTATAGAATTCAGTGTAATAGCCTATTCTAGGTTTCAAATTTGTAGGCTTGCAGAAATAGACTCTATAGCTTGGCTGGGAGATTACCTTGGCTACAAAAACCTTACAAACTGCTGGGATAAAATGGGCTCTTTTCAAGTGGAAAAATCTAAAGATACCTGAGGAGCAATGCTGAGTGATAGTTGCCGGGTATAAAAATGTTCTCTCCAGGACTTGGAATGGCACTGCAAGGTATTTATTTGTATGTGGACAACTACTGTACCATATTTCCATTGATTTGCCAGTTATAAATTTTATGGTGATTTAAAATTATTTTTAGTAAGCTGATACCTCTGTTTTTATAGAATGGAATAACAATGGCACAAATTTACTCAATAGGGAAATGTGTTCATATGTTAATATGAATGAATAAGTCAGCCAACACTGGCATCCTCGAGACCTTGTTTTCTTGTAATAATCATGGTGGCAGTGCAAAAATTAACCATTCAAACAACAGTATAATGAGAATGTGAATGAAACATATAAAATTGCCCAAGGCCCATATGGTGGTCCATATACCACCAATTATTCACCTCTGAAAAACAGACCTGAATCACACATGAAGTCCCTACATGTTTTTGTTTGTTCCTTTTGTTTTGTTTTGGACATAGCAAGATCTATGAATCCAATCATTATGGTTTATTACACCTATTAAGCCATACTGTGCATGTTAAGCCACTATGTTGAATTCAACAAAATATTGTCATGGTTTTAACGTTATTAAACCAGCTATTGATTGTGTTCATCTGTCATACATAGTTGTAAAACTGGATTTGTAGTAAATGCATTCATATACCGCATAACAGCTGGCTTTGTTGGCAAACAGGTATAATTTATGCAGCTAGCTATAGCTTGGTCAGCCCAATTCAACAAGATGTGAGAATGTAGAATTCTGGCTTCCTTTACACACACACACACACACACACACACACACAAAGCAATAGTTTGTCTTTAGGTAATTCTCTGGCTTCCCACAGCCATAGGAAAGGGAATCTCAGGGGCAGGATGAGGCCATGGGAAGTAGTCTCAACCTACAGACTGTGATTGTCTTGGTGTGCTGGTCACTTCTGCTGACCAGCTTTAGGTTCCCTTGCATGGCTGAGTAACCAGCCTGAGAGCAGGTCAAGGCCTGGTGGGGGTGGGAAGATGGGGTGCAGAGCACCAAGTGCCTTGGGGGTAAAGGAGGCCTTGGGTTCCCCACCTATGGGGCACCCCTCCTCCTCTTAACAACCTGCACATTCATTTAACAATTGCATTGGAGAGAGCAGGGATTGGGGGGGTCATTAATTGAGACACTTCATTTACAATATGCAACCCTAATGGGCAGGCTCCATTACAGTCATAACTTGAGGACTACTTTTAAAGCATTCAGCCGCTTTCTCTCCTCTCCTCTCTAAATAGTTCTTTTAAGCGATTATTGTCTTTTATTTCATTGTATTTTTTTCATGCCTCTCATTCTGATAGCTTTCATCTTGGGTTGAAGGCTCTAAAGCCGTGATGGCGAACCTATGGTATGCGTGCCACAGGTGGCACACGGAGCCATATTGGTGGGCACGTGAGCGTTGCCCTAGCTCAGCTCCAGCATGCATGTGCGCTCTGGCCAACTGATTTATGGGCCTTCTGGGCCCATCGGAAACAGCAAATGGGCTATTTCTGGCTTCCAGAGGGCCTCCGGGGGGGGATGCTGTTTTTGCCCTCCCCAGGCTCCTAGAAAGCCTCTGGAGCCTGGTGAGGGCAAAAACAGGCTACTGGGTCCACCGTGCCAACACTTGCCAAAAGCAGGGGGAGCATGGGGTTCAGAGCACATAGAGTTATGGGTGTGGGCACACATGTGCGCGACCACCCCGCACTCCCCCCGCTTTTGGCACACAATGGCAAAAACTTTAGCCATCACTGCTCTGGAGAGTACATGCAATAATGGATAAAACTGATTTGATTTGGTTTCTTCCTGGCTAGTGGGAAAAAGGAGATTCAATAAACCCTTCTTTTTTCTATATAATCATATTGCTTTGATGGGGGGGGGGATTTCCAAGATATGTTTTTCTTGATATAATTCTGCATGGGGAAGCAATATTTTTCTTTCTGTGCTTCTTTCCCAGTGTATCTTGTAAATAAAGGTAGTGCCTTTGATCTACCAACATTGTAGAAATGAACATCAAACCACAGTGCAGAATTTGTGATAATAATTTTTCAAACTGAGAGTATTTGCTCTTTCCTCATTGTTCATTAGAGATACTACTGAAACAATGTGTTGATAAAGTAAACACTGCAGGATTGCAGTCCTTTATATGAACTTTCTGTTCAAAAATCCCTTTTGTGTATCTTTCTCTCTTAGCTAAGTTATTAGCTAAGTTCAGCAATAAGCGTGCTTTAAAAAATCCTTTTCCATTATCAAATTCCCCAGGAATCTGAATTTTTCTGAAGTTCTGGCTGGACTATACTGACCTTTAAATCATTCTCTGAAGTAAAAAGTCTATCTTTTTTTACTAGACACAACTTTGACTAATATAACAGGCAAATAGTAGTATCAAAATATGTGGCAGTCAAATTCCCAATACCTTTCTACACCAGAGTTTGTAAAATATTTGTCTAACAGATATATCTCAACCAAACAATGAACAAAAGCCCCTACGTTTTACGTTTCAGGGTTGGCTTCAGCATATGTTCTTCTTTTTGCTTTTACTCTTTCTAAACTAATTTTTACTGTTATGGCCTATGTTTGCTATTTCTGACTGGATAACATGAAGGTACTTTTCACAACTTTAGCATCACTTTTTAGAGGTTGGCTCTCTGTCAAGGAATATAGATAGATCTGACCTTGGGAATAGTGAAAGAATGAGCAAGACATTCAGAGGGAATTCTTGAAAAAGGGCTACCCAGACTTGAGAAAGAGGAAAGCATGAAAAAGAAACTGCAACTGACCCATGATTTTTTATTTTTTTTGAGAGAGAGAGAGAGAAATGTGAACAGGCTTTCAAGATTCTATTATTTAATTCTACTTTACCAGTCTAAACAGCATTCCTGGAATCCTTGCCATGGTTGCTTCTTGACCTTGTCCATTTCAAATCTATTGACTTAAACTAAGATTCTACCAGGATTTTACAACTTTAATACTCTACTTTTAACATGTTCCACTGGTAAAGTCTGCAAATATTAGGGACAGAGTTAAGGTAAGGAATGTAGGACACTTCCTACAAAATTAGCTTGTCAGTCTTTTCCCCAAGAGTATTTTTCTGTATGTCATTGACCTGTGTGACCAAATGCTTTGTCTTGACAATTTTCTACACTTGATTCAGTAGTAATCTCATCCAATTAAATCATGCAGGTGGTGTTTTCTATGTTGAAATTAAACCCCAGTACATATTCAACCTGAGGAGAATTGGAGTAACTTCAGAACAAATTTTGTTTCATGGAAGGCAAAGTAGACAGGTTTAACCAACCTTGTTCCAATTCAATTGTTCCAACTGAATTATTCCAATTCAGAGCTGTCTATGAAGTTGCAGTCCCAATATGTTTCTCTGGGTGTCTGGCATGGCACAGCTGCACACCCTCTCCAAAAAAAAAAGGGGGGGTCAATTATGTAAAATATTAAATTCAGTCATTATGCTTAAACCAGAGTGATCCTTGCAAGTCACTAATCCCATTAGTCACCTGAATCAAGGAATTTCAGAAAAATTAAATTATCTTACGGATAAATCATATATTTTACCATTCTCCCCCTCCACCCACCCCCCATTCTTGCTGCTTTCTCATCATGATTCCTTGGTTTGCAGTGTTTAATGAGCTGTTAGGCCTAATAGTTGCTTTATTTTATGGAGAAGAGCAGTGAATTAATTTCTTATACTTCACTGAATTAATCTCCAATACTTCTGCTTCAGTGCTAGATATCAGTTCCATCTCATTCAAGAATGTTTATTTATTTACAGTCCCAGGCCAATAAAACACAAATGTAATACTTCAAAGCACAGCAAAGCCAAATCTGAAACAGTAATGAAAAAGAGTTAGCAATTGACTCTGGCAAGCAACTATTGTTAAGAACCTGCCAACATTTTTGATCTTGTAGAATAAGTTTGGTAAATTCGTAGTCAGAAAAACAACAAACAGTTCTGACAATTGGGTTTATAAATACCATATGCCATGAGTGATGCAATGGACAGTTTAGCAATACAAGAGTTATTGATTTCAATTTTGTGTCTGAAGATATACTCAAAAGTGCATTGTAGGCTTTATGGACATCAACAAAGAACTTGCGCAGTTGATATTCCAACAGGTAGAAAGTTTGAAATGGATGCCTACATACCTGGAAGGTCTTAACCTGATCGAACGTTGTCTTTATTAATTTCCCATTTAATATAGGAATTGAAACACTTTCTAGAGAAAATTAAAATCTTGGTCCTTGGATAATTTATTTTAAGAAATTCTCTAGAAAATAAGATGCTAGTGCAAGTAGGCATCCACGAGAGCTGACCTGAGTTATGGATTCTTTGGTTTACTTTCAAAATTAATTCTAATTTGAAACAATTCCTGGACCACAATTTTATGTAGAAAATTGTGCCACAATCAACATTGGGTGTCAAAGTCCATATTTTAATATATAAAATAAAATGTATAGTATTGGTGCAATGCATTATTTACTACCTATAATTTTTTTTAAGATTTAAATAAAGTAATGATGTATTAGAATGCATTTGTTTATTGTTTATGAAAGTCAAATAATCATATCAAACAAGATAAAAATAACACAGCATATTGGGATATAAAAATATTAAACAAAATAATTGTTTAATGGTCCCCAAACTCTCAGTTGAATAATTTCAACTATAAACAGTCTGTCTAACTATCCTTGTGTTTGTACCTTGAAGAAAATAAGATAAATTATTTATGAGATCCCAGTGGTATATTCTGTCAATTAGTGACTATGTTGTGCTCTAGCTGAAGTATATAATTGACAATCAAAGAGGATATGAGTGATAGCCTGTATTAATGATGTACAACATGTACATATCCTCCCTTGATAAGGTACTTGGTGAAATCACCCATGTTTTGCCAGGTGTTCAAAATTTATTCTGGTTAGGGCTCTTGTTAGCCTTGTTATTTATTCATTCATTCATTCATTCATTCATTCATTCATTCATTTATTTATTAATATTTATATACCGCCCTTCTCCCGAAAGACTCAGGG
>JANHZT010006858.1:187610-200796 GCA_032468215.1 Stegonotus admiraltiensis | reverse complement strand
CAGATTTCTCCACACACTGACAATAATATCTTCAACCATTAGTAGTTTATCTATGGCATGGGGGATGAATACTTTCCAAATATTTTTTTCATAATCTGTCCAGCTGTTTTGATCAGTACTTGATCAGTGCTTGAGTTTTTGGAAAAGATTTTGCTTTCAAAGGTATTATAGAAAATCAGTCCAGCATCTTTCTTTGCTGGCTGCTGCATTTTCTCCTCTAATTGCTGTCTAAAAACTGAAGAATAACCACACTGAGGATTAGTTTCTGATTTCTTTGGTTTTATCTTGCTGATGCAGATAAGAAGACAAGGAGGGATACAATTACTGGTGGATCTATTGGACCATCGAATGACAGAAGTCCACCGTAGTGCCTGTGGGGCTCTGAGGAACTTGGTATATGGGAAAGCTAATGATGACAACAAAATTGCTTTGAAAAACTGTGGGGGTATTCCAGCTCTAGTACGATTACTCCGAAAGACTACAGATTTGGAAATCAGAGAACTGGTCACAGGTTTGAATATCTTTCCTTTATTGCATGTTTTTTTAAGAATTAACTCAGTACCTGAGACACTTTAATACATTGCTTGAGGAAAACAAAACACGGGTTCAATATTGTACTTGTATATTTGAACATATTAAAACAAATCTTGGTTTTGCCAACATGTAGAATATGCACATACAGCAAGACACATACATATCCATATTCCATCTTGAGTAGTGTGCAGACAGCAGTTTTCATAACAATTGTGATTGCTACTGTGGTTAAGCTCTGGTGCAGCTGCTACAAATTCTTTGATTAAGGGAGGAAGGAGAATGAAATTTCCTACAGTGTATAATGTGGTTGATGATTCTTTAAAATATTATTAATGGTATTCTGATATTCTGTAAATCCTGACTACGTTATTTGGACCATCCCCTTTTAAGATCTTCTGCCTTCTCTTGAAAAAAAAACAAGTTAGCATATATTATGCAGGCTGTATGATTCAGCTCTGATTACAGATTCCAAATATTTTAATCGTTTCATCTTTCAACTCTTACCTGTCAAAGGCAGAATTCATTAGATACTCCTTGTTGTGGTGATGATATGATGCATCATGTCCGAGTAACAGAATTACTGGCAGATAATAATAAAACAAAAAATGTTAGCTTTGTTTCAACCTTCTGCTCCAGTCCTTGGTTCTACTACCTGTCCTTGGTCTCCCTGAAGTAGTTTACAACATGACTTGAAACAAAGCACAAACTGTTAATCATCTTAATTAAAGTTCATCTATTTAATGCTCACTTAGCTCACTTAACCATCAGATTTCCTGGATCCCAAACATCTGACACAGAGCTTGTTCATTTGGGCGACACTTGAGCTGGCAGGACCTGGCTTTGAGAAAAAGCACTCTGCACGTGACCAGAAACACCATGAAAACATAGTATTTCTGGTCATATGCAGAGTGCTTTTCCCCAAAGCTGGGTGGGTGATTTCATGGTGTTTTGCATCATGGGCAGAGTGCATTTGAATGGAGAGTCACAGCAATGCCCCCCCCCCCCAAAGCCAACATCAATGTTGTGAAAAGAGGGGTTTTTTTCGGTTTGGACTTCAAACTTTCTTGTCCATGCAGCCCTGTTTCCAGAGTTCATCAGACCTACAGCTAAATGCGACTGCAAACTTTACAATCTGCTTGATCAGCAAGGATTTGAATGCAACTTGAAACAAGCCCTTTTAGTTTTTAAAAAAGCTGACATCCCACCCCATTGCTTCCCAAAATTGCCCTTATTTTCAGAGCAAGACATCCTCAAACATTAAGCAATGCAGCTTTAAAAAAAACCTTGCAGGGCAGCAGGGGCTTCCATTTTGACACCCTACCTCCACTCGCTTCCCATCTGGGCAGCTCCACTCATCGCCACCTCCCTCTGACAGCTCACTTGCTCACCTGCCCTTCTGGTTCTTCATCCAGCGCCCACAGCAAGTTATCCCCACAGCAACTTTATGGTGTTGAGAACTCCTGCAAAGAGATGGCAGCAGCCAGTTGGCAGTGAGGACTCTGCAGTGGTGAGAAGGGTGCCCCCTGCTGGCCATGTCGAACTAGTGGCATTGAGTCATCATAGACCCCAAGGAAGAAGGAGCATGAGATGCTACAAAAGTACCAAGACTGAAGGAGGAACTAGAGAGGATATAGAAAGTAAAAGCCAAAGTCGTCCCAGGGTGATAGGAGCACTCAGGACTGTGACTCCTAAACTCCAATAGCTCCTAGGAACAATATAAGAGCTCTCTGTCCAGAAGAGTGCAGTGATAAAATACTATGCAGACTCCCAGGTTTGGGAGATTAAGGAAGACACATATCACCCATAAGGATGAGAAGAGATTTTTATAGCTTGTATTTGGTTTTAATGGAGTTTATGATTGTTTCCCACTGAGATGAATGACTAGATAGATAGATAGACAGGTAGGCGGGCGAGGGGGCTTTTGCGGAAGTTCATCTTTTGTACCAATTGTATCTGTTCCTAGATTGGGAGGGGATGGCTTGTTATCACACAAGCTGTAGCCGTCCCTTGATTGGACTGTTACATGGGCTCTACAAGTCTTAAAGTTGCCAAGGTTGGAGACCCCTGATCTGGAAGCTACAATTAGTGCAGAATGCAGGGGCATAAGTAATTATAGCTAGTCCTTGAAACCACATACAAGCTATAAAAATCCCTTCTCGCTCCTATGAATGGTATGTCTTCCTCAATCTCAGGTCCTCTACCAGCAGAATAACCCTGCTCTTCATGCTACACTTAATATAAATTAATGAATAAATAAATATATGCAAATATTTCCAAATGTGAGGATCACTGAATTATAATCACTGGGTTTTAAGTTCAAAGCAAAAGAAGCTGTTCTGGATGGTAAAGAACCTGATTCACACCTAAAACTGTCTCTGACTCAACTTTTTCAAATTGGGAACACTAAATTGAAAACATTTTATGCACATGTACATTTTCCTGACAGAATGCCTGGTTATGCAAGTATTATTTCATAAATAGCACTAGTAAAACATTAGTAAGGGTCAGGGGAGAACTTTTAAAGTACTTTGATTGAAAGTTTATGACTGGAGGAAGTATAGGGAAGCTGACATGTGGGATCTCTGATAATGAACTTGCGGCACTGGAATGGCATTCATCATAAAGCAAAAATGTGGCAAGTGATTAAAATATCCGAATAGAGGTTTAGATGGAGAAAAGTGCTTTGCTTGTGATTTCAGTATTCAGATTAAAGAAGAATGGAAAAGAAGTTTACAGAAATGATGCAATAAAAATTTACATATTTTTTTCTGTGTGTTGCATAATCGTTTAAAATGTTGAAAAACAAGATTTCACTGCAAATTTGATTTTGATAAAATTCAATATAAATGTCCTGATTCCGCATTTTCTTCCATTTTAGATAATTTATTTTCTTTTCCATTGTAAAATTATATTTTGCATAATAATTTACATTAATTCAGACCACTCCTTCCCCCAGAAGCGTTATATTCAAAATAAACCATTTAGTCTGGAAAACAGATTTGGAAAACATCTGAGTCTTTTAATTCAGAGATTTGGATGTCAACCCCCAATTATAATATAATTTTCCCTGTTGGGGTTAGAGGTTGGGAGTGATGACTGTTATTGTTATTACAGTTTACTACAACGTATTTCCTATTTTATGCATGTCACACAAAATATAAAATTTAGATTTCAAATGATCAATTTCTGGGCCAGATTCTAAAGTTCTCTCTTTTTGTCAATCTTAGTGCCTTTCAGCAATTATGTCATAATTTCATTTTCTTCAAGTTAACATAAATGGGCA
The DNA here is from genome assembly GCA_032468215.1 of Stegonotus admiraltiensis. Taxonomy (NCBI): domain Eukaryota; kingdom Metazoa; phylum Chordata; class Lepidosauria; order Squamata; family Colubridae; genus Stegonotus; species Stegonotus admiraltiensis. The sequence continues at coordinate 196,979 of JANHZT010006858.1, read as the reverse complement.
TGAAGACTATTAAGTGTAAAATAATTAGAACTGACTGAATGCACACCTGAGTCTTTTGAATTAAAACTTTTTGACCAACTTGTAGCCAGCTGGTTTCTGCCTTCTTTTTCTTCTGCTTGGAGAAAGTAATTAAAGTTTGAATAATCCCAGTACCACAGGATAAAAGGGTAGAAACAGAAATGAAAGTCCTAAATTTGTCACTCATCTTGATTGCAAGATTATAGAAATCAAGTTGCAATCCAGTTTGCCAGTTACCAGCTCCTCTAGCCTGCATCCACTGTGAGTTTGGTAACAAAGAAATAAGCCAGTGAGATAATCTTCTTTCACAAAAATTACCTTGGTTTTATACACCCTGGCTTAACTTCCTGTCTTGGCACTACTGTTTGCCGTACTTACTATACTAGCACCTATCTGCTTCACAGGTACGTTCCCTCTTAATGTTGGCATATAAATCCCAGAAAAGCAAGAACAATGAATGTGAAATAATTCCATTATGCCATCTTCTGTGGTATGAGTTTGAAGTATTATTTGTTGTAAATCAGACAAAAATGGCCACAGATACAAATTAGAAAACTGAAATCATTTATTGTATTTTTAGATTTTATCAGTCAACAATATTACTAATATTTAAAGAATGATGTATATGCATTTAAAATCAAAGGAGTCTCTTCAATATTATCAAAATATTGGTTCAGAATCAATAGGCTCCCTTGAAAGGGCTCTAAAATGTACTGGAAGAAGAATGAGGATTTTAATTAGTCCTCTGCAATTGTTTTTGTTATAAGATTACCTTTAAATCTGTTTCAATACATGGTTGAGAATTTAGTAAAGAAATTCTACAAATCTTAAAATCACATTTGCTAATAAATATTTATCCAGATTATGCTAATTATAATGAAATATATATGTATTACCAACTCTGCTGTTCAAACTTCATTTATTATTTTAGTTGAGACTTTTTAAAATATTTACACAATAAGTTTTAGTAATTAATTCTACTCTAATTTAATTGTCCATTTTCCCGAGAATTAAAAATAGTGTACCAAACATATTAATTAGCTATTGGTTGTTAATATAATTAAAAGTAAAGTACTTGTCTCTGTGCCTCAGTGGTATTTAGTAATGGCATCTTTATTATGGTCATTGACTAGTTTTTTATGCAAATTTTGTAAGAAGTTACAATGCTCAGACAAAATATATAAACATTTTCTAAAAGTTCAAGTAAATAAAATGTTTTGGACTACTAAACACTATAAAAATAAATAGTGCAATGTATCTATAATGTATCTTAAGTATCTATATACTTAAAATTTATTAATGAGATTGTAGAACTATTTTATGAATATAATACTAAAATGCTTACATGCTAAGTACTAAATTACTCGTCTAATTCTTCATACTTTACTCCATATATACAACTAGGGAATTGTATGTAAGTGCTGGAGAATCACTTAAGCTCATTTTTTTGCTTGAAGTCCTCACGCCAAAGAATACATTACATCTCCCTGTTCAAAAGCTCAGAGAAAAGTCACATCCACACAACTGCTTTGTCAGGCCCATACCTCTGCCCAGAGCTGGTAGTCAATCATGCCATCCTAATCAGCGGTGGGTTTCACATTTTGTTGCTACTGATTTGCCACATGCTTGCTTCATGCGCACAATATGCGCATGCGTCCAGCCTTCTGCACATGCGCGTGCCTTCCGCGGATGCGCCCGGCCTCAAAACCATGCCTAAATAGGACAGCATAGAGCCTGGGTGGGTGGGCAGGCCCACCCGTGATCTCCGCTATTGTCTCCCCTGAACCGATACGAATTGGCTGAATACCACCTGTGATCCTAATTCTTACTACCCCCACAGGGTGTGCCCTTTCACACCCGGAAATGGCTGTATTGCATTGCACAGAGCATTCTAAGGGCCATGACTGATGGTTTCTTCAGTGGAAATTCCAGCCTTGCCAAAATTGTTTTGTGCAGATCCACCCACCTGGCTTGCATAATGCTCCATGTGCTGCCAGGATTCTTTTTTGTTTTCTCCTTTCCCATTCTGCCATCAGTTGATTGACCTAATTATTCCTGAAACTACAGGTTGAAACTATGGGTTCCCTATCAACTTCTAGATGGCAGCAAACAAAAAACAAAAAAAAGTTTTCGCTGCTATCTAGTAGTTGTCGTATTTGTCCAGCAAAAATACAATCCAATGAGTAAATTCTGATGGTGAGCTGGAATTTAATGTTTTTAGCTGTGAGGATCTGCATAGGAGCTTAAAGATGTAATGTGAGGAGAGAAAGTAAGAATCAGCCATTGGGAAGGGAATTCCCAACCACACATGCTACAAAAGTCCTATCAATTGTACTTTCAAATGTCTGAAATAAAGAGGGATGGACTAGTAAAGGTTTTGTATTTTATAAGTGGCTTGTTTGACTGTTTGACCTTTGGTCAGCAACAGCAGCAAAAACTTTTTTATATCTATTATCTAGTAGTTGTCAAAATTTCCGTAGCTGAGATGTGTGTAAGTGTAGGAGATTAAGAAAGAGGTTCAACTGTGCAGAATAAGGGAGGGGAGGCGGAGGCTATAAGCTATCCTATGAAGACAGAAGGTGAGGATCTACCTCTTCCCTGTCTATCTAGGAAGGGAATTCCCTGGTAGACAAGTTAACAATTAGAAGAGTCAAATTCTTGCAATTATTTTAAGTAAGCCATTGATTTGTTAGTTTCAAGGCTTGTTATAGTTGACCAACTTATTTTAAAAAGAAAAAAATGTGATTGCAGAAAAACTGGAGTTTCTATCTTCTTGTAGCCACAAGTGGGCTGAGCACTTGGCCCAGGGATAAGAATTGCAATAAAAAGAGGGTCCCACAAAAAGGACCAGTTGGAGCCACAAGATGGTCTGCATGGAGCATATCATTTCAGACTCCCTAAATCATTTTGGTGTACATAAATGTACCATATATTGGCTGCATACAGTGCTTTCAAGCAGGATAAAAGGGGAAGCACCACTTCCAGTACGTTGGGCAGAGGTGGGTTTCAGCAGGTTCTGACCAGTTCTGGAGAACCGGTAGTGGAAATTTTGAGTACTTCGGAGAACCGGTACTAAAAATTCTGACTGGCCCCACCCCCATCTATTCTCTGCCTCCCACATCCCAGCTGATCAGGAGGAAATGGGGATTTTGCAGTAACCTTCCCCTGGATTGGGGAGGGAATGGAGATTTTACAGTATCCTTCCCCTGCCATGCCGACCAAGCCAAGGGAAGACAATGAAAGCAGCAACTCAAGAAAATTCTCCACTACTCTTTAACATTCAATGCAAATTTCACACACTCTCGCTCTCAATTCTATAGATGTGGAATTTTAATGTTACAGAAAGCATTCAGTCTCACTATTTTGCTGCAAGGGAGAAGTAGGCACTAAGGAACATAAATAACAAAGGGGAATTCTGCTTTTCAGTATGCCTTTTATCTATGATTTATTAATGAATTAAAGAGAGAACATGGCAGTTAATGCCACCTGCATGCGCACGTAAGAGAGAGAAGAGGAAGGAGCCTCTTCTCTTTACTATAAATAAACATATTGGCACAGCATTATTTTTCAGCATTTTCTCAGTGAAACATTCTCGGCTATAAAAGACAGCTTGGGGGGAAAATGTAAAACTAGTTCTCCCTCATCTTGGCCAATTTTCTATCCGTTCCTAAGAAAATATTACCTTATCAGATTAATTCACAACCTGCTAGTAAACAGGCATCTGTGAATACGTTCAAGAATAGTTCCCTTTCATTGTCTCATACAGACTGGCAGTGATGTGAATTACGGTCCAAAATGAGTGGTGAGCTCTTGACTGATTAAAACTGATGAGAGCATTATTTGTACTTAACCAGTGATCTGCAGCGTTTCTCTCACTTCCAACACTGAACCAATCCCCTGGCCAATTTTCTCCCAGCAATTTGTTCAGACAGTGTGGAAAAATTGCCAGAAAGAAAACAAATCCTAGCACCAGCCAGGCAGTTAGTTCTTCCCTGCTGGTTTTTCTCCCATTTCAGTTACAAACGCTTGAAAAGGTATGCCTTTTCTTAGGAAACTGTACAGTTGAGACTTCTGGATGCCAGAATGTTCACAAGAGAAAATAAATATAGAAAGTAAGACATTTTCAGTGGAAATTTGTATAGTTAAAGATAATGTAATACTTTCATCAATTCCTTTTACGAAGTAGTTTTGTGTAAAGTATTTTGACATGTAGAATAAGATAGTATTCAGACTTGCTTGAAAAATGGTTAGGACATGTCTCGTATATATGTTTAATCAATGTACTAAATTTCTGCAAAAGTATTCTTGACATTAGCTTCAGTTATTGAAGTGTGTAGTCATGGATATGTAATTTTTATTGCAGCATTTATTATAGCATTTTATATCAGTTATTCATGTAGCATAAGTGCCTAGACACAGACTCAGAATACTTTTTTGTAAGTGTGAATGGGATGGGAAACTCCTATCTCTTATGCTCTCCGAGTGTGCTGGACTTTTTCCCCCCAACAAGATCCAGAGGACCACAAGTTCCATCTCATCTTTGTGAGATGTATTCATTCCAGCAAATGAGCTCATATGAGTGTTTGGTATTAATTATCCATATAATATTACATATAAAAATCAACATGATTAGGTAATATTGTGTCAGATTTCCATTGTTTGGAGCCAACACAACAAAAGAAAAGTGATGGGTGAGGATTTTTACCCCATCCAGTCCATCAATCCAAACAGTAGAAAAATTGTTTTTTACTATGGACGTGGAAATTGTTTAACTAGTTCAGGAACAATATTGGGATGTATTCAAAGATAACATAGGGGATTGACTAAATCTACCTATTGGTATACAAGGTATAAAAATGAAGGTCCTAATATAGAAGATGCCCTGTTGATCCCAAAATAACATATTTTATACATATCATTACAAGGTATGAAAAAGCAATTCTTTGGCAAGGTTTCAAATTCAGTCTCTGACATCTTTATATTCCACTGGGAGAGTTCTCCTACTGAAACAATGGCTAGTCATTTCTAGTCCCTATTCACAGTGCAGAGTTATATACACTAATAGTCTCAATCAATGCACTGCATATTCTTATTGAAATGAAACATGAATCTGTAATATTTCCCAACAGTAACAGCTAAACAGTTTTATTTAAATCAGAAAATAAATAGTTTTATTTAAAGGATGTACATTAAATTCTTTCCTGATTTATGTATTCATGTTTTAAGAATGGTATATATTCATTAAATATTTGCTTAATTAATTTGCCTTTATTTATTTATATTTCGTATTTCTAAAGCACCCATCTCCCTCAAAGAGGGACTCTGGGCAGTATACAATATAATTTTTCTTTTTACCCATTATGTTTTTCATGTGATGATGAGAAATTGTAATTTTTTTAAAATTGTAAGCCATCTCTCATAGTCATTGAGCTTATAGACTACAACACATACATTAAAATAAAAATCATAGTTTTTGCTACAAATGAGGGTGGCAAATGCAGAGTTAACAGGTTTTTCAAAATTGATCTCAATGTAGGCAAGTGGCACTATTCTAAGAGTCTACTGTTGTAAATACATTTCTGTAGTCTTATGAACAAGACGAGATCTAGAAAACTCAAGAAGGCTGTGAACCATCATGCCTCCTCAGTTTTGTCATCTGAGATTGGGAAGCCAAAAAGTTATACCACCTCAGACAGTTGTGACACTTGCATTGAGCAATGATCCCAGGGTGAAGTTTGACGACATGTTGTAACATTCTTGTGGAGACCTATAAGACCTTGTGAAGTCCCAGTCAGATCCAGCCTAGTTAGGAGATCAGATGGCAATACAGGATATGACTACATTAAATAAAATAATGGAATGAGTTAAATAACTGAACCTTGATATTGACTGTGATGTATATATTTACGTGCCATTATGTGATGCCCTAGTTTCTGTAGAAAACAGTGAACAGTTGAAGACTTAAATATGAATGTTCAGGTAGTGTCGGTTTTGTGCAGTATCACTTCATTCTGATTTTAGAAGAAACATCAATTCTTTACTTACTTCCTTTTAGGAGTTCTCTGGAATTTATCTTCTTGTGATGCACTGAAAATGCCAATTATCCAGGATGCTCTAGCAGTGTTGACCAATGCAGTGATCATTCCTCATTCTGGATGGGAAAATTCCCCCCTTCAGGATGACCACAAAATTCAACTTCATTCATCACAGGTGCTGCGCAATGCCACTGGGTGCCTAAGGTGAGCTCTGAGAGCTAAACTGTTTGACATTTTCTTCCCTTCTACTTTCTTAATGCCATAGAATTTAAAATCATTATTTAGGCAGCATAAGAAACACAATGATACATTTTTATAGTATGATATTTTTATTTAAAAAATTTCTCCCATTATTTATAGAGATGGGGACAGTTAATATATAGGTAATCCTTACTTAATGATGGCAATTGTGAATAGAATTTCCATTGTTAAACAACACAATTGTAAAGTGCAATATCACATGACCACACTGCTTAGTGATGGAAATTCTTGCACTTCTGTCTGCCATGTGCTATTTCCTTCTGGCTTCCCCATTGACTTTCTTTGCAAACAGCTAGCAAAGAAGGAAGCCAGGTGTGCCCGGATCACAATCACATGAGTATGTGGAATACTGTGACTGTTAAGTACAAGGAGTAGTCATAAGTACAACATGTTCAGTACCATTGTAAATTTGAACAGTCACTGAATCAGCATTATTAAGCAAGGACCACTTGTATTCTGAACAGTCTTCTGCATTGGGCATATATAACTTGTAAGATATAAAAACTCTGCTGATCAGCCATCAAGGATTTCATAATCCTTATTTTCTGCTGTCTGCCTGGGGTTCTAAAGATATATGAAGTATCAAATTGATCAAAAGCCTTTACTGATCTAAACTGCAGGGTTATCTATATCATGTTGGTCAAATTATTTATTTCTTTGTATCTGTTATAAACAAGTGAAATGGCCTTCAGAGTTGTTGTTTTTTTCAGAATAGTTTATAGCATTTACTTGTTATCTGTATCCCACCTTCTCCTACAGAAGATCAAATGAACATACACTGTATCATATTCTCTCCATCACAGTATCAATCCTTTGAGGTATCAAGAGGTATGGTAATTGGTGTTGCTATAAAGTAGGTTTAGATATATTTCCTTTTCCTTTCCTATATCATGCTTTCCTCCCTTTCTGCACTCTGCATAACATTGCTTACCCTGAAAGGGAATGTATCATGTTATGTATGTATGTATTACTATTCAGAATTTCAATATTTTTTTTGTAAAAAGGTTAGAGGAGGAATGACAATATTAAACTAAGCTGATGAGATGGTCATGTTTGTTTTTACCATTTGACTATAGCAAAGTAGTGAATGTAGGATCACGTTTTTGGTTACTGCTATAAAAATATTAACACTGTAATAAATTTTATAAACTTAGAAGCATGTACTTTCTAAACATATTTATTTATTCATCACATTTATACAGCTGCCCATCTTACAATCAAGTGACTCTGGGTGGCATACAACAAAGTGAAAAACAAAATATATTGCTTTGGAGATCTAGGGTGCAATCCAAAAAGCCTATGGTATAGCAATGTACAACTTGGTGTGTTTGTTTGTTTATTGTTCACAGAATAACAATCTTACTCTGCATGACAAACAATTTCTGAAATTCTGAAACATTTGTGTAATGTCTGTAGAGAACTGGTTAGCAATTTGTGATGTGCAAGGATGCCATTTTTCAAAAAACCTTGCTAGCGAAAACACCGCTGAACCATTTAATGGAGCACTTTACATTATAGCTTTAGGCTGTTGTCCTTAAAAGACTGTACCTGTAATATTCGTACAGATATTCCACAGACGCTGCTGTTGGCATAAAATTTAAATTGATTTGAGTTGTAGCTTCTATATAGTTTATCAAAAGCCAACTGCCTTTAGTTTGGCTAACAGTGACCTTTGATAAGCAAACCTTTTGCTAAATTATACCATATCTCCACTCTATGTATGTGTATTCATGCTTGCTGCATGATTTTGGCTCTTCAGGTTTACACTGCAATTCAGGAATTGTTGCTGGAAAGAATGCAAATTTATGTAGCAATAATAAATCATCTAGAACTTTTCCTATTTTGCTTTGTAGAAGTGAAATTGTGAGGGACGGAGGAGTTATTTGGTGGCTTCTTTAAAATGATCTTCAAAAAGCCTGGAGATCCATAATGAACCATTTATCTTTGAGCTTGAGCAACTCACTTGACATCTCCATTAGCATATTTTTTGTTTTGCTCTATTTCTGGAGAAAGTGGTCTTAATGATGTGCAATTTCTGAGAACTGGAACACCTGATGCAGAAGCTTTCTAGGATACTTAAAACAAAAGGAAGAGGAAGCATGCTTAGCAAGATTTCTAGAACTTTTTGCAACCCCTTAAAAATAGATTTGCTTAAGATCTCATGACTGGGGTGGGCTTAGATTAGGGGACACTCTGATTCAGTGCCGAACTGCCTTTCTCAGGATGCAGTGAGAAAATTTAAAACTCTGCAGACCCAAGTTGGATCCACCTCATTTTTAGATCCAATCTCTGTTTTTCTTTCTTTTCCCCCCCCACCATATAAAATTTGGTCTCATTCTGTTCAGGTTTTGGAGACTTCTTCAACTAACTGGCAGACAGACAGGCAAAATCTTGAACCGCCTTATCTTTTTTCTTTTGATATTTCATTGGGTTGGAAAAAATAAAAAGGAAACAGATTCTCTTCAAAGTTCCTTATCAGTATTTTTAAAGGTTTTCCTGGGTGTTTTCAGAAGTCAAGACTTTACCTACTTTCCCATTTGAGAACCTTTTTCCTTTAAAGCTATTGTATTTTAAAGTAGTGGTTAGAGCATGATTTCCATCTCCTAGTTAAAATAGTAGCAGGTTTATACAAATAATTGCTTCAATCAATATCTAGAAGTAATTTAATTAGAATATATTAAGTTGTAATGAAATATGAACTGTAGAATAATTATAAAATAAAGGTAATCATCGCAAAATATGCCATTATCTCTGTTTTCCTTTTTTAAAAAAAATACATCAGTGATTGGTGTGAGCCAATCCAACCCCATAGCACTGTTACAATTAATGATTGAATGGACTTAATATATGTTTTAATGAAAGAACACTGGTATTGAAAAAAGACTAGCCTAGATATAAAAATGAGTAGGAGTAAAAATAAAACAGAGTAGCCTTGACTGAAAAGAATATTATTTGATTGGAGAACCCAATTTAAATATGTATACCAGTGGTTTAATCTAAAATTTGTTACTACTGGTTCTGTGTGCATGGCTTGGTGGGGGGGGTAATGTGACTG
>JANHZT010006858.1:166843-177696 GCA_032468215.1 Stegonotus admiraltiensis | reverse complement strand
CTGATTTTCACTGTTGGCAGTTCCTACAAAACCACAGGGCTAGTGCTCCAAAAAGGAGCAACTTGGCAGCAACGGCGGTGCCACCGGAAGTCCCGACTATGCAATTTCTTGACATCAGAAAATGATTTGACAAACAGCTAAAATCTACTAAAACACTTCGTTCCAATTGAGGCAAAACGAGAATGGGGCCTCTAGTGATGCAACAGTTGCAAGTTTCCCAGTCTCTTGACATCAATCAAGAGGTCACTCAGGTTTTTCAGGGTTCAAAGGAATACTTGATTTCTACTTGACACTAACTACATTTCTACTTACTGTACAAAGCAGCCAGTATCTGTCTTTCAAGTTTTTTCTTAGAAAATAACCTTAGTTATCAAATTTGGTTAAAAAGTAACTGCATCCTCTCTGAATCTATGAACTCTTCATAAACTAGAGATACACCTGAGGTCTTTCTACATAGAGTCCCCATCTGATGAGACCTGTTGGCCTCCAATAGCAATACCCAGCCCTTTGCTCAGAGGGAGATGCCCATTTGATAGTGCAATTTTTAATTCAGTTCACTTGTATATACTAAACACTCTTTCAGATAATTACATGGCTTAGCATCCATACATATATATCACAGCTAAGAAATTGTTTAACTGAAGTTGCTTGAATGATCACACAATTCCCCCTTACTATTCATGTTTGGTATTAGGTGACCCCAGTGTTCTTTTTAACATCTCTCTGTGGCGTCAGGAACTGAAGGAATTAGATGGAAATTGTACCTTTTTGTGCACAGCCTTTCTCTCATCAAATAATTACATCATTGCAAGAGAATGCCAAATGGATTCTGCAAGCATGTAGCTGATACGTGTGAATTAAAAAAGTGAAGTAACATACATACTGAAACTGAGTCAATATATCAGATATGATTGATATATGGTGATATGGGTAGGGATAATTTTTCAGTCTTGATTGAAGATTGATTTCCAATTTGGAATATTTTGTCTGATTTAATGATGGGGCAAAGAGAAAATTTTGTCACCATTTATTTAAATATTTGACATATCTAATACAAAATGGAATGAATGCAATTGACAACCAATTAACAATGTACTTACTAAGATAACCTTAAAATGACATAACATTATGCTCTAAATTTTTCTTGTTAGTGTGAGATGTTTCACCGCTCATCCAAGTAGCTTCATCAGTCAGTTAGTTAGGCAGAGAGCCGTTGAAATGTACCAACTCCTCAATGAAGGGGTTTCCTCCCCAAGTGTAAGCGGAAGTTCATTGACATATTACAATGCACTTGGGAAGGAAACCCCGAGTTTGGTGCATGAGAAGTTGGTACATTCCAACAGCTTTCTGCCTAACTAACTTGATCTAACTGATGAAGCTGCTTGGATAAACAGCGAAACATCTCAAACTAAGAAGAACAATAAGACCAGTTGCCATGACTCAACCTTCAGACAACTTTACCTGGATGACTGAGAATGTTCATTGACATATTGCAACACACTTTGGGGAGGAAACCCCTGAAGTTGGTGCAGGGGGAGTTAATACATTCCAACATCTCAAACTAATAAGAAAAATAAGTCCAGTTGTCATGACTTCAGACAACTTTACCTGGATAACTAAGAATCTTCATAGATATTATGCTGTAAACATCCAATTTATTCTTACAACTAGGGAGGTGAAATTTATTTATGTATTATTTCTGCAGAACTGGCTATATAGGAGTCATAGATTCTTACCTGGATAACTGATCAGGGTAGTAAGAGTATTAAAAAAATAGAAACCTTGCAAGCAGCACCATGAGGAGATTGTAGGAAGTAGCAATCAGACCCTGCAGTGTTAATTCTGCCAAATTTAAGTGTAATGTGGATTGTTTGAAGAAATCCTAATAGAGACCTCAGGAAATCATCTGTGGTTTTCTAAAGGCAGTTTTAATGAGTTGCAAAGGAGAGAATCAAATGTTTTTATTCTATTTTATCTTATGCAAGGTAAGACTTGTAGTTTATTTGTTCTTTTTTCAATTCTTAAAATTTAAAAGGGAGTGAATTTGCAAGCAAAGGAATAAATGATCTATAATCCTTCATAAGATTATTCTAACATCTAACTGTTTAGGTTGAATCACAAATTGTTTTAAATTAAAACAAAATAAAATGTTTTAAGGTTAAGTTTGCCACCGAGTTTACTACATTTCAGCATAGATTCCCTAAGACTCCTATGTGATATTTCCATCAATCTTGGAGATAATTTAAATTGCAGATCTATTATTTTCACTAGAGGGATAATAATCATCGTTGATGATGGATGATCCTTCACAATACACATGGTAGTATTCTTTTTTTTCCCAACTCCATATGTGAAACCTTAACACATTTTACCTTTGGTTTTGTTCTCTTTCAGTATTCACATTCCTGCTACATCCAGACAAAGACTTTATTCGCTCAAAGAAATATAACTTGCTTTATTTAAATTTTTCATGGAGGTAACAATAATTTTCATACAGCAAGCTGCATATTTGAAAATATGCACATACATAGAGAGAAGAAACCCTTGATGGAATAAAAATGTCTTCTTTCATAGGAAAACTATCTTGTGCCATGATGGGGTATTTCAGCTAGCACAAGTATATAAAGAAAACTGATAAATTTGTTGATGAATATGAGCATTCTAAATGTATTATAATTTGTTTTTTTTCCCTTGTTCTTTCAGACCGTTGAAAACTGTGTGTGCATTTTAAGGAACCTCTCATATAGACTCGCTGCAGAAACATCTCAGGGACAGCAAATGGGGACTGATGAACTTGATGGTTTACTTTGTGGTGATGCCAATGGGAAAGATGCTGAAAGTTCTGGATGCTGGGGCAAGAAAAAGAAGAAAAAGAAATCTCAAGATCAGGTACATGCAATTAGCTTTAATTGATCTGATTTTGTGCGGCCCAACGCCAGAATGCTTTTGGATAGCTGACAATAATAGTAGTAATGGCAATAAGGCCATCTCCTACAGCCAAATAGTGCAGTATAAGAGTCGAAAATATTTTTTCTTTCTCCAACGAAACAAAACTTCTGTTAAATATATTAAAACAAAGTTAGTCCTGCATAAATTTTAACTGTTAAAATAAATGAAAGCTAGAGAATGTAACTTCAATTGACTGACCTAATAGGGACCATTAGGGGTTCTTTTTACTTATTAACTCTTCACTTACTACAATATTATTATATGGACTCTAATATGAAGTAAATAATGTAATGGTATTGTGAAGAATTGTTTTGTTAGATATTACTATTTAGCATTTGTATAAATAATAATTGCAGAAAATTTCATGTAAAATTACATTATTTGGAACATTTCTTGATTATCTTTAAAGGCACTTTTAAAATTCCATCACATAATTAATATTTTTCTTTGTTAGACAATCTGCTTTTTTAACCACTTGATCTAAATAAATTGGATGCCTTTATAATTTGATAATTACATTTATTCTGGCGAAAATCTGTTCCAATAAGCTAATCAGTATAGTTTGAATGAAATAAATTCTTCTCTTTGTTGTATGTTTCTGGGATCTTTTCCTTAACAGGATATGTAATAGCTTCCATAATTTGTACTAACCTTTGTCTTAATTGCTCATACAGTTGACCTTAATTAAATCTAATTGCTATTATGGCAATTCATATTAATTCCATCCATACAAAGTTAAATTATTTATTATTGTTTATTTTCTGGGATTAAATATAATATTATAATTATAAAGTATCTTGATAGCTCCAACCAAATTATAAATCTGTACTATTAGTTATGTTCTGCATTTGACTCAAATTATTACAGATTTTAAACTTCCTCCATAACTTGTTTCTACTACCATGAAATATGTTATTGCATTTAGAGGTTTCCTGTCCTGTGGAAAATAATTCATAATACACTGCAGTGATTGGGGTAGATAGGTGATCTAGTTGTCCAGTTGCCAATTGGACCCTTCCTCTACAAGCTATCAACTCAGTTCAGTATTTTGACATGTTGTGAAGGGAAGGAGAATGTTACTTGATCCATAAATTGAGATTCATTTGTAGCACCTGCTAAAGAAATATTATAACATGTGACATGGAAAAATGTTTAGGACTAATGTGTTTAATTTATTATATATAGTCTTTTAAATTAGTATAAGGTTAGAAAAATAATTATTACATCAAATTTGGATATTATCTAAATCCTCTATTGACATTTTATATCAAATGTTTTTAATGATCAAGTTTGAGACTAATAGTTCTCTATTATGCTATTTATAGCAAACCTGGAGAAAAAATTGAGGTGATATTTATTCCTACCCCACTAATGATAGCAAAGCTATCATCTCTGAAATAAAAATTTTCTTGCTAAAAAATTTGGCAGATTACAGCATAAGGTTCCATTATTAGTTGTCTATCAAATCTGAAAACGTATTGTGTTTCTGATGTCATACAGATGGTATACTTTTTCTTTCCTGGGTATCTTGGAATATACACAGGAAAATTTGAGGTTGATAGGTAATACAGAATCTAGAAAATATATTTGCATAATCAACTGATCCAAAGTTTTTGTTTCTGTAGTATTTTATTAATCACAATTTAGGAATTTAAATCTAAAAACATTACAATCTAGGTAATTTTACTGTAATGAGTGCTGTAAAGAGATGATGGATTCCCTTTAGATTTATTTAAGAATATTATGAGCAGGAAAATTATATGTAGATTTATGATATCTATAAAAAATATTCTACATTAATGGTAAAAATTCGTAGGTTATCTAGCCCATTAACACTTTTATTGTAATAAGACAGTCTTGAAGGTGCTACAAGATACATTTTAATTCTATGATTTGTCTTTTCAGTATTTTATTTAACTTGGAAATTGGCAATTTCAAATTGCCCTCTAAAATTGATTTTCTAGCTGTATGATTCTACTCATTAAACCGCCTTGAATTCATTTGGTCTAAATCTTGATAAACCACCTTAAGATTGCAACCTGTGATTGTTTCTCTGAACGTACAATATTCTGATCCTCTTATTGTATACCTTAACATTTCTGTAAGGTTGGATGATTATATTCAGATAAAACTTTTCTACATTCTACAATTATTCTTCATCAGAATAGAATGAAGACCTTGCCTTAGCTTTCCTTGTCCATCAAAGTGATGGGTTTAATATCGTTTTCTTAAAATAAGTTGTGCAGAGAACTGTGCATGTAATTTCACATTTTTGTTCATTGGACTGTTATATAGCATGAAGATAAATTATTCCAGCTTCAGACTTTAGATTAGTATAGTGATAGAAATTCAGAGAGCTTTTAGATTTATGGTTGATTCTTCTAATAATATAATTTAGTTTTCAAAGTTATTTTAACCATGGTAATATTTTTCAATTTGTACTTCAAACTTCATGTATGACTTTAATCCAGAAGGTAGTATTTAATCAGTGTGCAGAGACTTGTGACTGTGACTCCCATAATCTCTTGATTCCTGTTAGCATCTGAATTACTTTATTAATTAGACTGTGACAAATGTTACAGAACCATTCTTATGTTTATTCAAAGTCCACTTCATATTGTAACTCTAATGGCCTGTTAGTGTGTTGCTTTAATATTCTCCAAGAACTGCAACTGTCTGACAGATGAAAAATAATTTTGAGGAGGAAAATTGCAATTTTGCATAAAATGTATATAAATTAATCTGTATGCATGATTGCACATTTGAAATAAATTACTATGACATAAATAAAAAAAATATATCACCATCTGTGGAGGATGATTAATCGAGGTATGTGCCCACTTGGGATAGTTTGCTATCCTGATGCTCACTGGACACTGTAAGTACTTCTTCCTACTTAAAAATAGCTTTTTAAAAATAGGATATATTGCTACCCTGAGTTGCAATGTTTTTGGGAGCCAGTTTGGTGTAGTGGTTACAACTCCAGGCTAGAAAGCAGGAGACCGTAAATTCTAGGCCTGTCTTGTATGAGATTAGGTATATAATATTGCAGCAGCATGAGAGAAATGATGACTTCATGAAACTTCTTTATGCTTACGGAATGACTTTTTGCCTTTGGAAAGAACTTCATTGCTTTTGCAGTGTTACGTTAACAGGTCAAAATGACAGTGTGCCAGGAAATTCCTAATAAACTCTGTCAAAGGTGATAAATCATATAATCTAATTTTGGGAAGGGAAAACATTGGAACCAATCACATTAAACCTAAGCCTGATGGGGCATTTAACCAGATGAAGATTGACAGTAATAAGTTAACAAAGTAATAATTACCAAAGGAGATTGCTCCCCCCCTGCCTCCGACAAATGACCCTTATGCACGTATGTATGTACTGTATGTATATATATATATATATATACAACCAATGTACATGAGGATCCCAGATCCTTAGAATCCCACAGTCATTCTAAGAAAGGCTTTCTCAGTATAGTATGTTCATAAGATCCTTGTTTCATAACTAGACTGCTCCAGTCTATTTATAGATTGATTTATTTAATAATCTCTTGCATTTGAGAAATAAACTCACATGATATTTTAGGATTTAGACTTTTTTTCCAGATTATTGTTGGCAAAGCAGAGAAAATTCAGGGAACTCCCCATTGTAGAATCATAGAGACGGAAGAGGCTGTTCAAGCATGAAGTCCAATTCTCTGTACAGAGCACAAAGGTGATGTAAAGTATCCACCTATCTGAGTACATCTAATAAAGGGTAGACCATTGTCTCCCTAGATGGTTGACCTGTCAAACTGTTTTTGCTGCAAGAAACTTTTTTCTATGGTTTCTCTCTTGAGACAAATCTCAAACTAGTTCAGTTTTAAGGGGAAAAAATTAGAATGATAAAATTCTGAAGATACCATTAATCTCCCCAAAATATGTTTTCATGAAAAAAGAATTTGCCCTCTTTTAGATTTCTGGATTTTTGTATATCTTTACACCTAGAATGTGACCAAAGCTTTATCCTGCTATTGTTTAAAAGAAGCCAGAAAAAAATAACTGCAATGTTTAGCGTTTGTTTTATTCATTTTATGGTTATGTCAACACAGAATCTGCCAATGTGAAAATGTAATCACGCCAGTCATTCAATCAATTCAATTATAAAGAGATAATTAGAGCAAGTTACTTCATTTAACAAACAATATAAATCTTAAAATATTAGTTTCTTTCATTTTAATTTAAATTATTAAATGAAAATGAAAAGGAGAGAATAAATGAAATGAATAATGAACAGAATGAATAATAAATTATTAATGATTACATTATCAATCAAGCTCATGTTAACATTGATTAATAAAAGAACGTAATAAAAATACATTTTCCATGTTCAAAAGTCTCTCTTGATACTACAAAATAATAGTCTTTTCTGACCCATTCATTCAAACTTTATGCTTTAAACCTGTATTCAAAATATTAGGCTTTATTCTAGGCAGAGACTCACTAAAAAGGCATCATTCTCATTCATTTGTGGGTCTTCAAATGGTCCAGTCACTCTTTTCTGCCTGGTGTTTTCTATCACTGAAAAAAGCAGGTCTTCTTTTTTCTATCAGATAATTTTAGGACAGAATACCAGGCCATTTATCCATCTGAATAATGAGCTGAAACCCAAGTGGGTCATGCACCACCACAGTGTTCCCAAATGCACAAGGGAGCCTACAACAGAATGAATGAAGAGGAAAATATTCAGCATTTTGGCCACATCAAAGGGCAGACCTATTAGAAGAGAACCACAATGGGAATATTGTTCATGGAATAGAGTTCATGCTTGTAAAGGCTCAGAAATGACAAAGTTGAGCCATTTTGCCATGGCAGGCTAGCCCATAATTCTTTCATGTAGTATTTGAAATGTACTTTACCTATTACTGGAAATGCTACAATTATCATACTTAAAAATGACCCAAAAAGGCACTGAATCTAAGAGGGCAATTGCTTTCCTACATTGGCATGCCACATATTTAATTTTTTTTTGTTTTTTATGAAATAAATGAAAGTAACAACTAGTCTTATATTTTTACGCAGAGTTCCTTTGTATCTTGGCAGGACCCATGGGAAACTCTGATATTCTCTGGAAAATATATACAAAAATTAAGAATATCTAAAAGGAAGCAATCACTTTTTCTCAGTATTGGGCATTATGGTCTTGAATATATGTAATATTCATATTCTAAAATCTAATGAATAATTCAGTCGACTTAATACAGTTTGTGCAAAATCATTGTAATATGAATGGCCTTTATAATCATACTTGACTTTACCAGGGTTTCTGATACTCTTCTGATTTTTCTTTAGATTTATTATCATCTTTAATTTTTATTATACATGTAAGCCAACTCAAAATAATATTTTTATTCTAGATGACCCTCCAGAAATCACTGTGACCTTCAGTTATAGCTCTTGTAATGAGTCATAAGTTGTAACAACATTTCTGAAGTAAGAGGAAATCAACTTGAGTGTGCAAGATAGATAGGCTATAAATCATAATGCAAAAGAGGATAAAAATCCAAATTATTAATATTAGCATTCCCTCACTGACTGAGGTTCTCAGATGAGAAAGCAGGTTAAATATTGTTTCGTAGATAGATAGATCAATTGATTGATGTGCAAATAAGCTTTGATCTCTGTATGTGTATGGAATAATGAATTTTGTATCATTCCAAAACAAACAGGTAGTCTTAGCAGCCTCTGCTTCTAGATAGTTTTTAAAAGCTGGTTTTTCCCAACTTTCAACAAAGTACTGTGTTATTATCAGTTTTATAGTATTTAGTCAATTTCAACACCTCTAAGTATATAATTTCTGGGATGTTTTTCCCTGTGTCAGTGATTTCATTGTTTGTTTAGACCTTTATCACAATATAACTGAAGTAGCTACTAGATTAATAGCAAAAATCCAGCTCTCTCCTCACAGCTTGTTTCCTTACCCACCCATCTTTTATTCTCATATCGCTGTATTCTCATTGTTTTGTTTTTCATTGTTTATTTTATTGTTTCATTACTTTGTTATTTTTATGTTTACACTTTTTTTCATTTCTCTGGTTTTATTGTTGTAAGCCACCTAGAGTAGCCTTATGGCAAGGTGGGCATCAAATAAATTTAACAAACAAATAAATAAATAACATCTATTTGGAAAGAAATATTAGATACCATAAGTTTATTTTGTATTTCCACTTTTTAAGATGGATACCATAGATATTATATACAACAAAAAGAACTAGAAAATAACTTCCTTTTCTAGAAGTTCTAATGAATAAATTGACTTGAATGTTTTGCTATTAAAGGACCAAAGTACTAAAGCAGTCTTAAAAATCACTGCAAGAAAAAATGTGTTGCTTATTGTCTGTGCTTGTATTACTATGTGCAGTTTAGATGAATTCTTTTTCAAGAACAGCTTGAAATATAAGGAAGATTTAATCTATTTAATAAAACTGGCTGAGAGAGAGGACAATCTGTAATGGATATGATAAGGGCCTGATATCTGAATTGAAGAATTGAGGGGCAGCACATTGCAATGTCATCTAAACAAAGCAGAAAGAGCCTGCAGGGGTGCAGTGATTTCAATCTATGTGGGAGCCCACCACATCCCTTGTGAATTTGGCTTTGAATCTGGAATCAGTTTATCAGTGATGAGGAATCCTTCTATATTCCTAAATCTATTGCACCAACTCTGCCTGATTCTGAAGGTTATGCAGTCATGATATGCTTCTTAATTACATGCTCTTTGATCTACTATGTTGCACTTTGTATGGGGGTCTCTTTGAAACAGTTTCATTTCACAGACTTTTAACTGATTTAGAATACTATAGCCAAAATGGGTCCTGGGTTATTTTAGGGAGCATTTTGCCATTCTAACATTAGTTAGAGGCCATTTGTATGCCGGATATGATTGTTCTGTAATTCTACAATCTAAATCTAAAAGCATTCTGATCAGACTGTTTTTTTAAAAACATAGGTAAAAAATAGAACAATGCATATTTATGCATAGTTTTCTATAGTTTTCTTTATCGAGAGACATGGTACTCAGGATAAACAAAACAGATAGTCAAGAGTTTTCCAAAACATATCTATTGTGTAGCTTTTTAATGTATATTGGAGAATGACATGCATAAAATTAATGAATTTTGGTTATGTTGCTCTCTTCTTGACTCTATTAGCTCCTAGAGTTTAAAGCTCTTAATATCTTAAAGTATAAAATTAAATACTTATAATACAAGAACACTGAAAATATTACAAGCTCAAATTTCAGTCTGGTTTTCCAGAATCAATTGTTGGGGAGCATGAAGACAGGGACATTACCATAAATAGTTGTAGCTATTCCTTATTCAGAAATATTTCCAAAATAAAACTTGAACAGAAATGCATCACAATATATTTAATTTTTGAAATGTTTTTTTAAATATTTTTTTATTTTATTTTTAAAACAAGAACATAAAACACATCTTTTCAAAACAAAGCTTTTGCTCCGGTCATATATTAAAGCAAATCATTAACAAATCTTATTTTTCAGTTGACACAACTAAATATTTTAAACACGTATTTCCCTCAAATCTATCTATGTAACTATGCCCAAAAGTAGCACTTAGCTGCATTATCCCCAAAAGTAGCACTTAGCTGCCAGCTGCCTGCAATTACTGCGAGTTCAATTGTAACCAGGCTCAAGGTTACAAGGCCTTCTATCCTTTCGAGGTAGGTAAAATGAGGACCCGATTTGTGGGGGCAATAAGCTGACTTTGTATAAAATAGAACACCACTTGGGGGGGGGCAAAAAGTCCTACTAAGCAGCTATATACAAAAGTATGAAGGCTATTGCTTAATGCATTGTAAGCCGCCCTGAGTCTCCAGAGAAGGGCGGCATATAAA
>JANHZT010006858.1:144680-166743 GCA_032468215.1 Stegonotus admiraltiensis | reverse complement strand
CTTAATCCTTCTTCTATTCCTGTGCCAGCATTTAAATTATTATTATTTCAACTGTAGGAGTTCCATTGTAGATTTCTTTTCACCATAATCAAGCTGCCTGCATACAGGAAAGAAAAATCCTCCTCCACAGAGTTCAATAATTTTATCTGTAAAGCTCAGAGTTTCCCATAACAAAGGGAAGTTACAAAGTTCCTCTTTATGCCAGATGGTGTCTCTCTATAATCCACATTTTCCATTAGTCATGCAAGACTCCATTTTATTTATTGTTATATAACCTTCCAATCTTCTTTTAATTAAAAAAGTATCAAATCATCTTTTTTAAAAAAAAATCCAATTCAAGTTTTTAAAGTGTTTAGTCTTTTAACCATATCTCCAAATTAATTCTCTTAATTCTGTTCCATAATTAGTTGTTTCTCAGGTCTTTGTCTCTTTAAAGTTGTAGTTTTAAAAATTTTCCCAAGCCCCTTTGTTTTATAGCCGCTGTTTTAGGCTAGGAGTCTTCTAATTATTAATAATGCTCCAAACGTTGTTACAAGCCTGGGCTGTTGTCACTCACCTGGCTTCAAAAGGCTCCATTTTTCTCCGCTTTCCTCCAGCACTTTTCTTGCCCGGTTGTCCCAGCTTAATGGCAGCCATCATGGCTGCCACCCCCCACCGCCGACTCACAGAGGGTTCCCTCCGACCTCCAAGGAACTTGCCTGTTCCTCTCAGTCGTCCGAGGCACCCCTCTTCTTCCCCCATCCCTGCAAGACTTGTTCAGTCTGAAGACCCATCGGCAGCAGTTCGGCAGCCAGGGTTTTCGCAGGGCACATCAGAGCCTGCTGTTTCCCCAACTGTCTCGCTGCGACGCCAAACCAGAAGTCCTAATTTTTGAAATGTTGACACACTAGATTCCTACATGAGTCTTGAAGAAGAAAAATAGCATGACTAGAGATTGAACACATCAGGAAGATGGGATGTAATTCTACTTCTCATAATGCATAGTCCCAAAACACGAAATAACTGTTCTAGAAATATTGCTAAGAATTTCTTGTTCGAGGAATGTTAAGTCCATTATATGTGGACTTAACATTCAATAAGAAATAGTGATATTTTATTTGCAAGAATTATCCCAACCTTTGATGTAAGGAGGAGGAATGAAGCTGTTCCTCTAAAAAATACAGAATTTGTTTATGAGCACTCACGCAAAATGTTCACTGCTGTATAGTGTATAAGTCACTACACTAGGGAAAATCATGACTTTTCTTTTGGCACCATGATTGTTTAATCATTATATAAACAACCTGGTCTTGTTTTTGGAAAGGTTGCTATATCATCCTCCACAGCTGGCATATAAACACATCACAACACTTACAATGATGAAGTGACTATATTGTCATAGACTCCAGTGGGTTTATTGTTCTACAAAGCGGAAGATTTAGAAATAAATTATAAGACCTAAATAATCATTTTTGTGAAGCATCCCATATCTAGAAGTTGAATTTGGAGGGTTCAAATGCTTGGGAATATTCTTTCATGCCTTTGGTACCAGAGGGCAAGATTTCATAGTCATATCTGACCATACAAGCCTTTTATTGCTTTAGAGATGCTCTATATGCACCAGCAGTGCTTATATTATTTGTAGCCAAAGCTGCAGCTGCTCTATGGAGCTCACATACACTCCATAATAATCATGCAGCTTTCGAGTTTCTGCAGTCCCAGTTTCTGAGGAAAATATTCCAAATACTTCAAATACATCCCAGATATGTTTCTGCATAAAATAATTTGGGTAATCAACATAAAAACTGCAACATGGGCAAATTTTTTAAAGTATAGGTTAACATTATTCTTTTTCCATACTGGTTTGGTTTCCTTAATTTTAACAGACATTTTTCTTACTAAGAGGAGTGGTTGTATTATACGAAAGCTGGCATACCTTGGCCATTATAATCCAGTTAGGAAATTATTAAAATTGGAAAAAATTAAGAGCCTTTGATTCTTAATCTCACCATTTTTATTGCTTACCAATAGTAGTTTATTTTTTTTATTAATTTAATCTTGCAATTGTTTGCTTGGACTATATAATTCTATTATGGATTTTCATAAGCCTTATGAAATTATAAATTGTAATGGGTAAAAAATAGAATGCATGGATGATAGAATAAAAGACTCCAACTGCCAAAAAGATTTAATTTAGCAATCAGTTTATTAGTTCCTGCAGCTAGATATTTAAGTTGATATTTAAATATTAAAGTACAAGATAATAACGACATTAGCATGTTTGAATGTATTACCAACAGTAGTACTAGAAGGCAGATATAGAAACATTGCATATCAAATCATCTTTTGTGTGAGATTATTTGTGGAGAGTTGTTCATCTTTTGTTATGTTATTTTCTATAAGGTCATCTCCTCACAATCTATATTCTGGCTAATAATTACAGTATATTATCAAAGCAGAATTCGTTCTATCTTCAGTATCTATTGTCAGATAAAAATGAATCTTTTTAAATGTGTCTAAATATTGTTACAGGGCCTGTAGAATCCATAGTGCAATTACTCTTAGTATTAATATTTTTAGCAATTTTATTAATTCTATAGTTTTGATGTTTGACTGAAGTAATAAAGTGAAAAGTTGAATTTATTGCTAGGTTTATGATAATAATGATCACAAGAATAATGTATTAACAAGATCTTTTTGAAGTGATGTTTTTCTACTTTGTAAGCCTTTGCCAAAAATTCAATTAGTTATTTTAAATCAATATTTTCTTCAGTCTCCCTCTTTATGAACAATATGCAGCAAGCTTTGGAAACATTATGCTCTCTAGATTTTGTATCTCACAGCATTCTTATTTTTAGCCATTCTGGCTTCTTTGATAAGAATTGTAATTCAGCAGTATCTGGCAGATCATTGACTTAGCTTTCCCTGTACCTCAATTTTCTGTGAGGGGTTGAAAGTTCTCTATGTGAGCAATCAATTAAACACAATATATCACACTTAAGAAGGATGTATAGTTCTGTGCTGTTGAAAAAAAGCCAGATTCCCTGAAATGGACTGAGCAAATAGAAACTACCACCCCATTAAATTGAAACTGAAGCAGAGAAAATTTAAGCAAACATTTATCTCTTTAGCAAAACCTTTTAAAATAAACAAATAAGCAAAATAATCTTTTCTCCATGATGCTTTTATTAGTTCGGTTAGGCTTCACTGGTCACTTGACTGATGACCACTTTTGACTAACTATCCTGGTAAGCCTTTCCGTTGACATCTTAAGTTATGCAACAGCTAAGGTGCTGTTAAGGTGATTTGAAGACAAGTTATTATAATACTTGATTTAATTTGAAATTTAAAATTCTTTAAATTTAATTTAGAATGAGAATCTTCTTCCAAATTTTACAAAACATTTGGTATGCAAGTCTATTGAAGAGATAGTTCATCTACTAGATAATTTGTATTGGTTTTTAAGTTATTACTTGGGAACTGCCCAGGGTCACATGGAGTTGGACAATGTCTAAATTAAATTAAATACATGGAAATCTCCTTTTCCCCTATGACTACAGAAAAGACTTAAAATTTCTGTATGTGAAAAACATAGGGGAATGCAATGTCTTGGCCAACAATATGATTCTATACTGCAAACGTGTTCCATTATTGGTCCACCTCCCACACATAGAAAGCAGCATTTATAGATTTCTGCATACTAGAATGGATTGTTCTCTTACTTTTCGTATATGAAGTATACCTAATTTACCTAAATTGTGCTCTTCCCTTTTTTCATTGTACTCATTGATAGAGATTGCATAGACAAAGTTATGCATAGCACAAAGAGTTTGATTAGATTCCAGATTATTAGCATCAAAGCATGCAACACAAATCCATAAGGAATTATTGTAATGTATGGTTGTGTTTTTAGCATTTGTCCTGTTACTGTTTTTCTTCATTTATTTTAGAAAAGATTCATTCCCTTATTATCCCTCTATTTAGTCTGAAAACTGAAATTTATTAGCAGGTTCATCTTCTTATCATAATTATTTAATAATTATTTAGAATTTTCACCATTCCTTGCTTATGGGAGCTCCAATGGTAGCATTCCAAAAGTCAACCTTTTGTAGCAGCAGTGAAGAGTATGTGGCTCTAGAAATGTTGGGTTACAATTCCTAATCAAGATAGTTAATGATAAAAGATGCAGAATGCAGAATGCAAAATCTGAAGGACCTTGCCTTGTGAGTTCCCAGCAGGGGCTTAAATCTCCAAAATGTCTAGTTGTATTATTTCTCTTATTGAGATATTTCTAACTCCCTTTTGTATTAAGAATCGGAATTATCCTCATTAGAAGGTTTCTGTCTCATATTTTGGCTAAAACTGATTTTTTTAATTATGGATCTTTAGCTTCCCTGATTCTACAAGAAAGCTTTTCATCATCATAGAACAGGAATGAAAGTAGACAAGATGGCTTATCAGCTTAATATTTGGCTTCACTCTACCTAAGAGTATTAAGATGAAGCTAAAATGGGGCATTTCGATACTGATTTCCAGAAAGATTGGAATTTGCTTTTTAATGGTGGTGCCTTACGTGAGAGGCTGTTTACACCAGCTAATTCGTCCTCTTGAGCATGTTGCATAGGAGAGCCTATTTGGCCACATTCATTCCCCAGTCTTCCACACTCCCAGAAGGGAGATATTACAATCTTCCAATGCATAACTGCCTCACATCTTAAAGGAAGAAATTAAACTAGTCACATATGTTTTATTGAGATGCCTATTCTATGCAGTCTGGAGCCCAATCCTATTTGTCATCCAAGTTTTATACAACTGATGAATTGAATACTTATTCTGTACCTCCTGGTTTATGACTAGATACCTCCAGATGGGTTGTTCAATTTTTCTTCTATCACAATTGTTGCTTGAAAACATATGATATACTCTTGACTGTATATGTTGTGTGTGTGATGTATACGTGGATGTGTATTCTGCACAGTGTGGAGGGATCCAGTTTAACAGTTGCTTGAGTGTTAGTTCTGTTTCCTTTTCTTTATAGCCCTGATTTTTTGTCATATGAGTGGCTAATCTCTGACTATAACTGAAGTTGACTTCCTTACATGATCTGTGTGGAAGAAAGGACTCTTCCTTTCCATGGACAATGTTTTTTATAGGAAAGAAGACAAAGAAACCATCTTTTTGTTCCTCTTTTCTTTTTGGAAGTTAACCCTGAGGTTCTGAAATGAACACATCCTTTTGCCCTTCTGTAACTAAGAAGCTTTCTTCAAGCAACAAGAAATGTTGTTTTGTTGCATCTCACCAGCTAAGGGATAAAAGAAGCACCAACAGAGGCAGGGTGACACAGTGGTGGTAAAGTGATGTACTGCTGTAAGAATTTGAAATTTGGTGGGGGAAAACAAACCTGGAGAAAACAACATGAGGTAGTGAGGAATGTTTGGGTCATCATGAGATGAGGAAGAAAGGAAGTGGTGGTCAAGAGTAACCTACTTAGATAGCAGTAAAAGTAGCAGTAAAGAACAGAAAAGCAAAAGCCCAACTTAACTGAAGTATGTGGAGAGCCACAGAAAAAATAAATTGAAAAGGAGAAGATGTGGCAGATCTTAATAGTGAACAAAAAATCTGTGGGAGCATGGGAGAAGTTGACAGATACCGAAGTGGCCAAACTGAACATGGCAGCATTTTAAAAAAAGAGTCACTTGAATACCTCTCTGGGAGAACTTTACCCCAAAAGGCACTTAAGAAATACATATTTTTAAACAAATATATAAATGAAATCACAAATACCTTTAAGTTGATGATTTTACTGGTTGCTATATAATATTCTTTTGCTCCTACTTGTATGTATTTGAAACATACCTTTCAAATTGTAATTGTACATTGCTTTGGGGACTACTAATAGAAAACTGGTAGATACTATATATGGATGGATGGATGGATGGAGGGATGGATGGATGGATGGATGGATAGAGAGATGGATAGATGGAGAGAGAGAGAGATGGATGGATGGAGAGAGAGAGAGAGAGAGAGAGAGAGATTTAGCTCTAGTCTGCTGCAGATTCAAGACTTTCCTCCCTGTTCTGAGAACATTCATGCCTAACCTTTCTGAAAAGATTCAGAAAAGCTTTTGCTAAGCCTGCACAGCAGCAACAGATGAGGTTTTGATGAGCACAGAAGCTTCCTTTGCCCTTATTCTAAAAATGAACTTCCTCATCATCACTGGATTCATTCTAATTATTTGTAGTTAGTGTGGTCTTTAGACTGGATTTAGTTCTGTTCCTTATGTTATTTTAAATCAGTTTTAGTTTTTAGTTTAATTTAGATATGAGTTTGTGATGGCATAAATCTCATTTGGCATCAGTTTCCAAATAGTTGAATTACACTGCCCCTAAAATTGAAGACTTTCAGCCATCATAAATAAGTTAACAGGTAAGTTATTTAATGGTCAAAATAAATATTTCTTTGCATTAGGTGTCCTTGAGTGTGTATTAAATTTATAAGAATAGAAGTACATCTTTATTTTTAATGCAAGCTTTTCTCTTTTGCTCTGTCCTGATAACGTTCATCTTTGTTTTTTCTTTTCAGTGGGATGGAGTTGGTCCTCTCCCTGACTGTGCAGAACCACCAAAAGGAATCCAGATGCTATGGCACCCATCCATAGTCAAACCCTACCTCACACTTCTCTCTGAGTGCTCAAATCCAGATACACTGGAAGGGGCAGCTGGTGCACTACAGAATTTGGCTGCAGGTAGCTGGAAGGTATGAAATCTGCCTTCACTCTGCACTTGGCCAGACTCTTAAAACAGCCTAGATGTCTTAAATTGGATAATTAAAAACTAATTGGAATACCAGATAACAATTGCTTTCCCTACTACTGTAAGATCAATAAGGAATTCTTGCTGTTCATAAGACTACGAGCATATTGGTTCTAAACTCTATTTATATTGCTAATGGTTCATATTAAAAATACAGGAGCCAAATTCCCTCCTTTAACCCTGTTTGTTTGCTTGAGTTAAATAAAACCATTTCATTTCATTCATCTTCAACTGTGAAGATACACAGTTATATTTAGCACCAATTAACATTCTGGCTGACAGTTTTAGGAAATTATCAAGAAGAAATGAGAAAATTGAGTTAGGTTCCTTATCTGAGGTTGAGAAACAACCTTAAGCTGCTCTGTTGACTAAATGTGAAGCAGGAAATCCTTCCTTAAAACTTAATTAGTTTCACTCCAAGATGTATGAGCTCCGGTAGTAGAACTGTGATGTGATTTAATATATTTGTTTCCATATTATGCCAGCATGTTTTATTTATGCTATGCTGTTAGTTCAATATAATAATCTATATGGACCAGGCAATAGAAAACATGATTTATCCTGCTACAGCTTGCTAAAAATAGCCTATATATCAATAAGATTCATGGCTTGTCATGTCCAAGGTAAGCATGTCTGACGAAACAATCTTTCCTTGAAATGGGAGCTTGACAAGCAAAATTGGTACAACTGAGCAGTGAATAAAATAATCTGTTTTCCCAGAAAATTCATATAGAATAAGCAGTGTTACCTTAAGCTTTTTCATTCTGTCTTGTCAATTTGCCTAAAATGTGTTTGACCCTGGAGGATGCTCTGTCCTGAAGGGAGAAAAAATGCCTAATTATATATAGACTTATGTGGACTTTGCTAAAGCAATGAAATTTTAATCTGCCGCTTGCCAATAGGGGGGCTTTTTATGATGTAAAAAATATTTATTTTCAGCAGTCCAATTGCAAATAAAGCTTCCTTCATGTTAGCCAGAACATTTCCTTGAGATTAAATACCTGCCAGGGACAGCCAGCAAAAGTTTATGGTATACAGTAACTATCATTAGCAAAAAGTGCAAGGTCTTTTAGATATGAATGTGCATCTGAAAATATTTAGGCTCTGTGATGGAAGGAAATGCAAAATGCATGTGTTCATTTCCCTCCCTCAAGAAATTACATGCTTATATGATCTTTGTGTAAAACACTTTATTCTCTACTTAGTTAAGCTGGTTAGTTTCCTGGCAAGTAAATGGTCTGGAAGGGCCAGATACTCTTAACAATGTGTTAATTGGAGAATGCATGGGTACTCTCATGTTGCTTTTTTGAGGGAAAGGGTAAGAAATCCCCTCCAGTTTCCCTCATTTCAGCTTTGTTGACTAGATGATGTAGTTCAATCTCTGGAAAGGGTGAAATGGTGGTGAAAGGGGTCATTACCCTTCTGAACATGCCCTTGTCACTTTGCCATTCTTGGTATATAATGGTGGTAGGTTATGTAATACTTTCCTTGTGCCACTTCCTACTTTGCTGAAAGAAGCAAATGCCTGGACCAGGCTTCTTCGCCTTCACACCAATTGTGTGAGAGATGGGACTCTCACAGCTTGAGCACTTACTTACCTGTAATCTGTGTGTGTAATATTTATAAAAAGGAAAACAATATCTCAGCTTCTGGCTATAGTAGTATAAGCCACGTGGCCAGAGACTAGTAGTCATTTCTCCTATTGAGGTGATCCAAATAGAGCTTTTATAACTGAAACATTAATTTTAAGTTAAATATTAAAGTTAAATATTTTTTTATAAAAAAAGGGGGGGAGTTCAATATTTTCTTTTATTCTGAAGTAACAATTGGGTAGCATAAGGCACTAGACCCATGATGGCGAATCTATGGCACACGTGCTAGAAGTGGCACACAGAGCCCTCTCTGTGGGCATGCACACTGTCGCCTCAGCCCAGCTCCAATTGCATTTCTTCATCACGTTTCACTCAATCAATTGCAACTTCTCACGAAAGAAAAAGATCTTGCGAAGTTGGAATTGATTGCGTGGACTTTTTCACTCACATGCTTCACAATGGGGGAGGTGGGGTCCTGTCCTCCTCCTGAAGCCCATTATGATGTGGAGCCACAATGCAACCCATGCAACTCTTTCACCCCTCTGCTGCAGCTCCCTGTCATCCTGTCATGGCAGATGGATGAAAGAGCTGTCGTGGTTGATGGGCAGAGCCTTAGTGTGGGAGCAAAGCACCCCTGCACTTGCCTTTGCATGGCAACAGCATTCTGCCTTCATTGCGGTACATTTGCTGTTGCTGCCAACAAAGAGGGCTGGGAGAGAATGGCGGGGTGGATCTTGCTGGGAGGGGGCCATCCCCCAAGCCTGGCCTTCCTCCTCCTTTGTCGGTGGGACCAAGAGAAAGAAGGGGGTGGCATGGGGAAGTGCTCCCCTCCCTGGGACGAGTGCTCAGCACAAAAGCCCAGTGGAGGTGTGTGTGGCTGGCCCAACAGAAGCGCCCCCATTAGCAAGTTGGATGGTGGAGAGGCCTGGCCCAGCTCTCACAGCAGGACACTGTTGGGCACCTCCAGACGCAAGCTGCCACCTTTGAAATGCACCATGCCTTTGAGGAAGCCAGGTAGCGATGGCTGGGGCTGGGGGGAGGGGCAGCAGAGGCATCAAGGCTGCTCCCTCCCTCTTCAGCAAGGAGGGAAAAAAGGCCAGGAGGAGCACAGAGCTGCGGGCTGAGCGCTGGAGGGTCAGAAGGTGCTCTCCCACATCGCCCCAACTCATGTTTCCAGCCCACACTCCTCTATCTTGAAGTGATATTGAGTTGGGGATAGGGGGCAGGGGGCAGGGTATGGGGACTTCTAAGAGGAGGAGAAGACTGGGTGGCTTTCCTTTTGGTGTGGGGTGGGGGGAAAACCCAATAAAAATCCAATTTCCTCCAATAAATGGGGAAAATAAAGACCCAGCAGTCCAGAGTCCAAAAAGGGGTTGAGATCTGTTTGTCAGAGGATTGGAGAGGAAATCAGTTGAAATCTGGGTGGGAGGCTATTCAGAGAGGGATCTGCCTGAGTATCTTCTTCCCTCCCCCTTAGATTCCCCCCTCCCTGCTTTCTTCCCTAGCTTTGTTTTAAGGGGAGGGCAAGCAAGGTAGGACAATAGTAGCTAAAAGGCTGCGAGGCAGGTTAGGGTTTATTAAAGACGGGGATGGGGAAAATCCCCGTCGTTTCCCAAGGACCCAGGGAAAGTGGAATAAAAATTGTGTGTGTGTGTGTGTGTGTGTGTGTGTGTGTGTAAATAACGGATAGGGACAGCTTCAGCCACAAACAACAGCTGCTGTTATTTTTGCTGAGAGCTTCTAAGCTATACAACATTCTTTAATAAATACTAACAATAACGAACCATAATATACAAGATTAAAGGAAGGAAGGTGAAATCAGAGGAGGGGGAGGAAGGAAGGAATAAGGATGTGATGGCCCTCCAGCAGCTACTAGACTCCCATCATTCCTGAGTTGTGCTGTTAAAGAAATCCAGTGCCACCAGGGAGAAGTCAAGTTGTGAAAGAGTGATTGAAATTCCTCACAAAATCTCATTATTCAGGTTAAATTGCCAGGTTGGCACTTTGTGATAAATAAGTGGGTTTTGGGTTGTACTTGGTCCCTAAAAGGTTCGCCATCACTGCACTAGACTCTTCTTGGAGTGAGTGGCCATGGACCAAATGGGTTGGAACTGAGGTTCTCAGATAGAACAAAACATGTAAGAATGGAGTCACAGAAGGGCAATAAACCTCCGATTCAAAAATTCCTGGAAACCATTAGCAGACACATTCAAAATATCAAAATTCATGAAGCAGTCTAATTAGCTTAATGCAAGGAATCATTACCTCACCTATAATATTTAATTGCCCCAGAAAGGAATTTTTTCCTGAGCTGCTCCTAGCTTTTTCCTGATCCCTCCTAGTGTTTTTACACTAGTGGAAACTGATATGTTTGTCAGGAAAATGGATAAATTCTTCCAAATCCCAAGAAAAATCAGGCAAAAAAGCATTAATTGAGTGCTCTCTGCCATTCTGCTTGTAATGTTTGGAAGATGTCACATGTAAGATGTTGCTTGCAGCTCCCAGCACTCCAAAGAGCACTTCATGCTTGGGACAGCCAATACCCAACCTGATTCAAAAGGTCCTGTTGTCAGATGCACCATAGCAGGGAGCAACTGGTGCTAATTGAACAGATTCTCAGCACCCCTCTTGATTCCTCTTTTCTTCTTCCTGGGAGGTATGGCCATGGAGATAGTACAGAGAGCCTCCAGATCAATTTTATGGATGAGCGAACATTTAATGATGCACACTGGCACTAACTGGATGGGTTTGAGAGTCTGCAGCTTCTTCAGTTTGCAAGTTATAAAAAAATACAGAATGGAATTCAAATTTCTCAGTTTAAATCCCAAAGCTTAACCTGTCAGGAATTTGAAAACTGTTTCTATAGATGTCAGCTTTTAGTCCAAATTTTAGGAGCTTTTCTTCTTAGCTGTTGACTCCCTAGGATTTCTGAGTCGCAGTTCAATGCTTCTCTCACCTAATGCCCAGAAATACTGCTTTTACCATCAGCACATAATACTCTAGCCATTAAATACTTTGCCTTATTCATGCTGAAGCAGGCATTATTCTCTCTCCCTGTAGATTTTCCTGATCTGATTCAGTGTTCTTCCTCAACTCCAGTCAAGAGATTAGCTTCACTCTTACACTTCCCTCTTGCACAAGTGTTGCTTAGCTTTCTGCTTCTCCCAGAAACTAGTTCACCAAAATCATGTGGCTACTTCTAGTCCCCATTTTGTCCTCTTCATCCAGAAATCTTTTCTCCTACTCCAGACTTTTTTTTTCTCTGCTCCTCTCCCAGGTAATCTACTTTTTTCACATATCCCAACTTTTTTCTTTTCTTCAGTCTTAATACAAAAGGTTTTTGCTAGCAACAATAGAGTTGAGGAAAGCTTCTCAGGCTAATCTGGGCAAATTTCTTTCTCCCCTACTTATAGGTTTGGTTTACTGTTAATATGGGCCCTCCTACCTGTCTGCTCAGGCAGATGGGATATGTGCATTGGCTGTTGGTTGCAAGTTTTTCTGCCTGTCCTACATACCTTCCAGGCTACTCAAGTCTGGTCAAAGCTGGGGGGAGGAAAATTACTGCCATTTCTTCTCAGAATGAATGGGGGGTTTGGACAATCATTGCAGATTCATGATTTCCTCCACTCAGAATTACTTCTATCTGAAACTCTGTTAAACAAAAGCACCAAACTTATATCATTATTTTCCATGTTGGCCTCTTAAATTGATTTTGTTTAATCTAATGGAAGAATAAAGTCAAGGAAAGTATTTTTTATAATAACAATGACAAACTAAAGCATAATAGTATATTACAGAAATTTTCTCCTTTAATTGGCATAGCAAATAAATGCTACGGCAAAGAAAATTTTGTTTACTATAGAACCTCAGTTTGAATTAACCGTTTGTCTGAAGTGGTGTAGGGTTTTCTGCCTAAGCAAGGGGGTTGGACTAGAAGACCTCCAAGGTCCCTTCCAACTCTGTTATTCTGTTTTCTGAATTAGAATGGGCTGTTCGCAGAGGTACGTTTTCCCCTTTCATACTGAGCAATTACTTGAATGGTGATGTCAGTCTGATTTATGGACTAACTGGATGATTAAGTATACTCCAATTTCAAAACACACTGCCACCTCTTAAAAATTATTTTTCTTTGTCATTTTTAAAAAAATTATCTAGTAGGCTGATTGAGGCTTATTGACTTTTAGAGTATATGTGCAGGACTTTGCTTAATAACAATAGTGAACATATTCAAGAATGAATTTATTTCTCAATTTTGGAAAAAGAATGAAGCAGCAGCATCTCCTACTGAATTTTTTTGCAAGAAAGATGGGGAGGACAATTGCTTGCAAACATATCCTTATTGACAGTACCCCAAAATTCTTGCATGATTAATAAAATATCTGAGAAGGTTCATAATTTGAAAGCACAGATAAGATTATACTTTGATACACAGTGACAATTATGGGATTTTCTATATGGAGTTTTCACAAAGAAAACATTATAAACAGGATTATTATTTGATACAAATATATATATATATATATGTATGTATGCCTAAAGTAGTTTACATTCCACCTTAATCTTTCAAAAGTGATTTATTATACAGAACATTGGAAAGAGCATAAGCTCAAAATGCATATAGGAGCACACAGTGACAGAATTAGAATTAGTTGTCTGAGTTTGGGGAGCTTGGACTATATGCTGTATTGTTGCAGAGTTTGTGTGAGTGTTGTAGATGTTTATGTACAGACACATATACAATAAATGTTCACTTAATAACATCTAACTGCTTTTCAGAATGTGCTCATGATAAAGTGCATTGGAACATCTGGGAAAGGTTTTAAGTAGATGGAGTTCAAGAAAGCAAAATATATATTTATTTGTTTCTGATCCATCCAATCATCAATGTTATCTGGGGGGGAAACGGCACAGTTCACACATACTTTCTGCAATTACCTATGTTCCCATACAATATTTTCCACCTTATAGCTTGATGCAAACCTGTGAAGTGAACTGGCTAACCACATATCTGGCTCAATCCCAAACTATACTGTCATACAAAGCTACTCGGTCTCCTACAATATGAGGATAGTAACAACGGTATCTGTCAGTAATTCAAAATGAGATTGGCAGTTATTAGCTTATATAGAATGATGGCTTTTTATCACTGTTTTCCATATCTAAATAACTTTTGCTATAGCCTCCTTCTTCAGTTGATGAAACCTATTTGCTTTGTCATGTTCATTTTTTCCCCCTGCAGTGGTCAGTATATATCCGTGCTGCAGTACGGAAAGAAAAAGGCCTGCCTATACTAGTAGAACTTCTTCGAATAGACAATGATCGGGTGGTATGTGCGGTTGCAACAGCTTTACGGAATATGGCCTTAGATGTCCGAAATAAAGAACTAATAGGTAGGTGACAGCATGATATTTATTAGCTTCACCCCAGCTTTGCTAAAATGTAATATAAATATGTCATTCCTGCTTAAGCTTTGATGAGAAATTAAACATATTGAGCACTTTAATGTGTTAAGATACTTCCAGAATGGGATTCTTGGTTAATCTTGAAAAGTCTGTATGTTTTTGTGTTTTTATCTTTTGGGGGAGACAGAATCCTATCTGACACTACTCATTATGTGCAAAACTGCATGTGCTTTTGAGTTTTGTTCAAGTGCTATAGGTTAAAGCTGACAAAGAATAGAAAAGATACAAACAGATGAAAAGTTTAAGTAGAATTGGAAGGATTCCACCAGCAGGAATACTTGTTTAATTAATATCTCTTGCATCCTCTCATAACAAAGAGTTTTCCATTCATCTGAAGCAGTTTTCAGGCAGTCTACACAGATGAAAGACATTTTCCTCTCTTCTGCTAATAGGAATGCCGTTCTGCTCAACTGGAAGCAAACTCAGTGTGCTCCTTTATTGTAATGCTGTACTGTATTTTGCTTTCTTCTGGGTAATGCCAACTTTTTCATTTTATCCACAAGAATTACAAATCCAAGATGGTGGCAATTTACCATAAGATCCCAGGTTAAGGCTGAGAGATCATGAGTTCCAGTCCTGAACCTAGGCACAGAGTTAGCTGGGTGGCTTTGGGACAGTATCTCAGACCTGGGAAGAAGGCAGTAGAATATTACTTCTGAAAATCCTGCAGGGATTGTCCAACCAGTTGCCAGGAGTGAAGGCTGATTTATTTGCTTTTAAAGCTGCTGTGCAGAAGGCTGTTGACATGTACATTTCTGTCTAAGACATTTTTCAATTCATGTGAAAATATATCTGACCAACAGTACTCTAAGATAATGTAATATACTGTATATTTTCACCATATCATACAAAAGGTCAGCTTTGTTGTAATAATAAAAAGAATGCTTTTGGGGTGTAATCTCCAACTCCCAACAGTTCATTTAGTGACCATTCAAAGTTACAATGGCACTGAAAAAGTGAACTTATGACTATTTTTCACACTTACAACCAGGGCAGCATCTCTGTACTCCTGTGATTAATATTCAAACACTTGGCAACTGATTCATATTTATAACAGTTGCAGTGTCCTGGGGTCACGTGATCACCTTTTGCGACCTGCTGACAAAGTCAATGGGGAAGCTGGATTCACTTAATATCCATGTTACTAACTTAACAACTGCAATGGTTCGCTTAACAATTGTGGCAAGCAAGTTTGCAAAATTCACTTAGCCACCATCTCGCTTACAGCAGAAATTTTGGGCTCAGTTGTGGTCATAAGTCAAGAACTACATGTACTCTCCTTCTTTAAAAAAACATTCCTGTTATATCACATCTTGGATTAATGTCCAACTGCCTAATCACCCTGTCCCAAAGTTGTCAATTTATCATCTTCAGTCACTATATACAACAATTTAGAAAAAAAAATAATTAAAGAATGACTAAGGGAACTCACAGAAGGCTTTTATTTCTAAGGAGGATATTTAGGTGATTGTAAAGATGATGTTTTCACTGTTTGCAAGTTAAAGATGGGAACTTTGAAATACACTTATAAAACATATTTTTATTAGGTTTCTGGAACATCTAGTATCATAACAATAAAGACTCCCTCAAGCAAAGGCCCTGTACACATCAACTACTGTGAATTCATCTCCAGTCCAATATTTTCTAACTGATGTGTTCATATATTGAACCTTGTTCTACAGTACATTAGTAGACAGCCTCCTTGTGCAGAGATTTAAGTTTCCTCCAGATTTTTAGGGGGGGAATCTTCACAACTATGCAACTGAAAACCACTGTGTGCCCCAAAATCTAAGAGGTATGATCTGGGGGCTCTGCTAAAATGGAGCTAGGACAAAGCAACATAGCAACTGAAGCTTTGTTTTTTTAAAAAATGAAATCATGGCCCAGATCTCTGTTTTTGTAGCAGGGTATAGAGTAGGGCTGTCAAACTCCTGGTCCACAGGCCAGATATATCATGCATTGGCCATGCCCATGCCCAGTTTAATGAAGAGAGAAAAAGTCCCAATACATTACGTGACGCTGCCATGACGACATGAGTTTGAAACCCTGGTGTAGAGGATAAAAAGCAGTCCTTCTGTATTTGATTTCAGATCCTGCAGCCACAACCAGTATGGCCAGTGGTGAGGATTTGAGGAGTTATAGTTCAAGATATTTGAAGTACTGGTGGGTTGCTACCGGTTCACACTGGATTGGGTGAATTAGTAGCGGCGGCAACAGGAGGTTCCGCCCTCCCACCCGGATGCTTCTGCGCATATGCACAGAAGTGTCGCGCACAAGCACGCCCATGAGCGAACCGGTAGCGACAGGTTTTGAAACCCACCCCTGATTTGAAGAATATCAATTGCCACCTCCTAACAAGGACACTTTCTTGGTATTTTGTAATTATTTAGAATTATAATTATTGGGAAACAATTCCGCTTTTTTAAAGGAAAAATATAGGTATGAATCTGCTACGTAGTGCAGTTTTAGAAAGCTGCACTTATTTGGGTTAGATTCCGAACCAACTGAACTTATTTTAGGAATATGTAGAGGATAGTTGTCTTCTACAAACTCTGAGCACTAGAGTGCCTTCATCAATGAAAGGTTTATAAGCCTGAAAGTCAAAGCTTGTATAAGATGTAAACTGAGATCAATACAATCTTCATCTATATCAGATCATTACTTATCTTATCCCACCCCCCCAAAAAAGAGATAGATTCCAAAATTAAGTTAGAAACTTTATGATTCCAAATGTGTATTCAGTTTTCTTAGCTACATTAATTTCATTGGGCAATGTAAAAATGAAGAAAATTCTAGCTTAAGTGTGTGCTCTGCTTGTTTTTACTATTAACAGGGAACTTGACTTACAAGTTTTGTCTTAAGACTTAAAAAGTTACATGCAGTGTAGATTTCAGGGTGATAACCCCAGTAATCTAACTAAAAACGGGTATTTTCTGTTATAAAACTATATTTTCCGATCACAAGCATTTTTAACCCCCAGAAGTTCTCACAAATATTATTACCTTTCATTTCATCTTTCAGTAATTGTACTGTATATAGAGATCAACATCAGACCTACTTCAGAAATTAAGATTAACAGGTTTTACAGTCCCTTAGACATACCCAAGTAATTTATCCTATGAAAATACTATCTGCAAACCCAGCACATTCAAACATTTGATATTATAAGGAAATTTATTTCCCAACTAACTGATTATTACTTTATCTATTGAGCTTTATTTAGAATTTTCTTAAGCTATATATTTTGGTTATCTCAAAATATGTGTAAAGGTAAATTAAGAGGCAGTCCAGTGGAGTAGTTATGGCACCAGGCTAGAAACCAGGGGCCTGTAAGTTCTAGTCCTGCCTTATGCATGAAACTAGCTGGGTGGATATGCGTCAGTCAGCCTCTATCAATCGTAGGAAAAAAGCAATGGCAAACTACTTCTGAAAAACCTTGCCAAGAAAATTACAGGGACTATTCTAGACAGTCACCAGTAGTCAACAGTGACTTGAAGGCCCCAAATAAACATAAGTACAATGAATTTGTATAAAGAATATAGAAATAACAGTTGTTTTTTTCAAGCTTCTATTTTAATTAGAGTTCACAATAAAGGATATGGTGTCATTCGTATGACTGCATTTTTCTTCTCTTTGCACATGAATGAAAACAATGTACTAGAAAAAGGAAAAATATGTGATATTTATTCATGACATTAATCTGTACAATGGGGGAGGAATATAAAGTACAATAAAAACTACAGCTTTCTATTTTAAAAAATCTCCATTCCCATAAAACCCAAATTAGTCAAGTAACTTTCAGTATGAATTGAAAGACAAGATTTTCTTCCGTTCATATCTCTCAATTTTTCCTAATGCTTTTATTATTCGTCACCTTTTGAAAAAGTTGTTTGATTTTCATGAAAGATAGTAGGCTATCCTTTCTCTATTAATTTCTTATTGTTTATTTTAATGAAAATATTATAGCTTCCTTTTCTTTGAGCTCAAGTTGTTTTAACAGTAGATACATGGAGTAGCCAGAACACTGTTTAAAACACACATTAGAGTCTAAATCTGGCTTCCCCCCAAAAAAACCACTGAAACGGAACAATCGAATTCTTAAAATGTAATTTGCTGCAGTGTTTGAATAGTTCTTTCTTTCAGCTGAAAATGTTGCTTGTGTACATTTGTTCTACATCCTTTCTTTTGATAAAAGTAAATGGATGAGAATGCTAGTCTGCAAGATGTTGACAGTTTATGAAATGCATCGAAGTACAATGGCTCTCACTATTCAAGTCTGAGTTCACTAAATGCATTTTTAAAGTTTTAGACTTAGATAAAGATGGACATGCAGCAGCTCTTGAGTCATGTGCCCCTAGCATCCCCAAATTGTGCTAAAAAACATTAGCAAGGGAATAGCTACATTTCAAGAGTGCAATTTCAGGACTTTAGGGTTTGGGGTTAATTAAAAGCTAGAGGCTTCCCACATGCATTCCTGGTTTTAACTTGTCCAGTGTCAAAAGACTTAGGAGTGAAATGGTAGTAATGGTTTAATAAATTTCAACACTTAAAACTCACCCATAAGATTTCATTTGTGACATTAGCAGCAGTAGCAGAGGAGCCAATCATGACTATCACCTATACCTATATTTAGTTCATAAGTATGATATAGTTACTTGTACCTAAAGAAAGGGGTCTCAAAAAGTGTTCCAAGCACTGTGAGCTATTTCTTACAATGCAATCGTTATATGATGTTGACTGGATGTTGTTCATTGGGAGTGTAAGGATCAGTTCTCCAGCAGTGTACGTAGAAGGGACATTCAGGTAAGTCAACGTCTGTTCTAATGAAATTGAAATGAT
The DNA here is from genome assembly GCA_032468215.1 of Stegonotus admiraltiensis. Taxonomy (NCBI): domain Eukaryota; kingdom Metazoa; phylum Chordata; class Lepidosauria; order Squamata; family Colubridae; genus Stegonotus; species Stegonotus admiraltiensis. Next base: position 148,059 of record JANHZT010006858.1, on the reverse strand, counting down.
CATTCAGTTTGTTCAATCCATTTCAGTTCGTGGTTTCAGACAAATGAGTGGTGTTTATCTGATTGGGAAGTTGATTTAGTTTGCAAGGATAGAATCCATACATGTAAGAGGTATTGAATCATTAGATGAATTCAAAGACAACAGTTTGATTCAGTGTTTTGATACAAAGTGATAGTGTGGTTCAGAAAAGTGATACTTTAGAATTTAATTGAATCTTTACAAAGAGATTAACTCAAGTTAGTGCTCTAGTGTTTTGGGATATAGGTGGTCCATATTAAATTTCTTGCTTATCAATAGTAATAGCTGTAGTTGTAGTAGACCAGAATTTCTGTTTCTAAGTGATGCATTTGCAAAATCCTGTTTCACGTTACCTCATTTCTTAGCAACAGCAGTCTCAGCAGTTGCGCGTTGCTTTTGTTAAGTGAGAATCACCAGTCATGAAACAAGCACCTCCTCACAGCTTCTTGCTGACTTCCAACAAACAAAAGTGAATGAGGAACTGGAAGCAAGTTGTGAATCCAGGGCAGCTTGCAAACAAGTCAGTGGGTAGATAAGTAGCTGCTTCAGGCCAGTACAAGTGCAGACAGGGCGAGGTTGGCTACTGCCAGGGGCAGAAGGGTACCTAAGCTGCCTGACACTCCACCACCTTTTCTAAGGTCAGTGGTAGGCAAACTTGGCTCTTTCATACCCTGTGGACTTCAACTCCTATAATTCTCCCAGAATTCTGGGAGTTGAAGTCCACAGGGTGTGAAAGAGCCAAGTTTACCTACCACTGTCTTAGGTGATTTGGAATTCTTTTTATTCACTTATTCCCTTATTTAAAAATCTTTCATTCCCATGGATTTGTCCAATAAGCTGTCCTCCTCTTACAAAATCAAGGGGAAGGAATCATTAGAAGAAGAAAGAACAGCACCATAAATTTTCCCTCTCAAATGGAAAGGGAAAATAGATTAAGAATTGGAATCTACTTCAGTTTGGAGCTGTTACACATTATAATTAGGCATTTTGTCATGTTGTCTATATTATTATGAAGTCTGGATTAATCTCAGGTCATAACCATTGATTATATAGTTAGCAGAGATGGTTAAACAAACCCTACAGCATCAATTTGCTTAATGGGTATTATACTATCTGATACTGAATTTCATATATTAATTACTCAGGCATAATTTTCTTTTCCTTGCTCAGAATTAGCTGGAGATGGTGGTATTTCTAACTTTGTGTGCCATTAATTGTTATAACTCTCTGTTCTCTCCAGTGGTGGGATTCAAGTAATTTAACAACCAGTTGTCTGCCCTAATGATTTCTTCCAACAACCAGTTTGTCAAACTGCTCAGAAAGCTAACAACCGGTTTTCCCAAAGTGGTGCGAACTGGCTGAATCCCACCACTGGTTCTCTCCCTTTCAGTCTTCCATTTTTACAAATGTAAAAGCTTAGAATCTTTAGTCCTACATATATAGAAAAAAACTCCAAATCCTTAAATCATTTCTTTTCGTTTTCTATTCAAGAATGGATTATTACTGATTAATTTTGGGATAAGGCAATACGCAATGTTCTAGAGATGCCTTCATCTTACAGGCTTGTTCTTTTGCCCTTCTTCTGAATTGTAGAGTATCTCAGTGTTTCTCCCATACTGTGCTGTTTTGAAAACTTTCTCATTTGTTCCATTTTCTAACAACCAGTTATTATAGGATCTCTAACCCATATATTAGGACTCTCTCATGAAATAGTGAACACTAGAACTGGAAGCAGGCCCAAACCATCATTCAAAGATGCATCCACTATGCATAAATTACAACATGCTGCAAGTTATGTTTGTTTAAATTTGCAAAAGATTTTTTGATGAAAACCTTCTAAAATTGTGTGAACTGGCTGTATCAAGAATCAGAAGCAGCCTGAAATTAGGAAACAAATACTGTGCTTATTATGAATAATTGTCTTTACCATTTCCTTGCTGTTCCACTTAAAATCTAGCTTTAATATTTTTAAAATCATTTTTATTTAAAGGTAATTTTCAATTTGTAAACTGTAATTTGTAATCTGTAACTTCCTGGAAACTAATGTTTATTGAGATGTGTAGATAACTCACATCATCTTTTACCAAAAAGTTGTAGTGGTAAGATAGGCAGCCAATAATTTATTATTATTATTATCTGTTTTATTCATTAAACATGAAACTCAGTCAGCTAAACATTTAAAAATGTGTCACAAAGACTGATGCTAATGGTTGATATTATTATTGTTATTGTTGTTGATGATGATGATGATGATGATGATGATAGCCTTCAGGATGCCCTCAGACATTACTGAGATAAAGAAAATACAATTTAATTAAATCCTGTGAAGATATTTCCCTGCAAAAGCCATAATGAACTAAATAAACCCTAAATGATTTTACTTTTAAGCGATGCAAAGCAGTGAAGAAAAATAAAACTGTGACATCATTTCTGTGCACAATTGCCTTTCTATCAAGAAGATTAATTATGCACATAGAATTTCCAGTGAAGCTAATTAAGAAATGTGTGATCAATGTACCATATCTTTATCTACAGTGTATAGATACCCTTTTCTTCTCCAAAAGATATTACTTCCTTAAAAACATTACTGGACAGAGATTTGCTTTTACAGTGGTACCTTGGTACTCAACATTAATTGGTTCCAGGAAGCACAATGAATACCAAAAATGATGAATACGAAACAAATTTTTCCCATAAGGAATAATGTAGTGAGTCACAAGGCAGATGACACCGACAGGTTCTAGTTGTGCTTTAAGTACCAAACAAATGATGAGTACTGGGACAATTTTTTCACATCAAAATGCATTGAGTACCAAATTCTATGAGTTTCAAACCAGTTGAATACCAAGGTGCCATTGTATCTGTTATGATTTTGATCAATTTAAAATACTTTAGAGTGATATATTACTTTCTTTTCTGCAAGTGAGGAATGTGTATGTCTTCAAAGTACATTTCTTAATGACAAGAGGCTTACATCTTTCCTATAACAATACCAATATTGCAATATCAACTGTTGGAGCATATATCAAAAGGAATACAAATAAATATGTGACATAGGGATATGGTATCAAATCCAGTTAATACACAATTTGGAAATCCAGGGTTTCATTAAAAATCTGGTTATCTTCTCCACATCATTAGAAGTATTGTCATGATGCTGGCTAAAGAGCACTAAGATAAGATAATCAAGGCATCAAAGAGACATTGAATCTTGATCCTAGCGACTTCTGGTGGCACTGCAGGCTTCGAAAGTCGCTCTTTCAGGACCACCAGCCCCGTGATCGCGTAGAACCGCTATGACAGCGAAAATCAGCTGTCAAGCAGTTTGGAAACTTTCCCCTCGGGAAAAGAGGGGAAGGTG